>AYEL01079940.1:0-24529 GCA_000484575.1 Olivierus martensii | reverse complement strand
TGACCCCTCCGCAGGGGTGGGCAGCCTGTGGAAGGGCTTGTTTCGCCCCGCCACTTAGTACTCTTACTGAGTGGAAAGTGGCGTCATCTGTTAACAAAAAAAACTGTCCTGCATTGCCTGAAGTAAATGTGGACAAGGGCAGCTTAAACCCGGTAAGCAAACGATACACCGTATCGCAGGGCCGGCTCAAGTATCTTCAGTTTTAATAAAGAACATTTCCACTTATAATTTGTGCTGTAATATTTATAATTAGCAATTGATTTATTTCTTTATAAACTATAATAGTTAAATTACTACTAATACAATTTTAACAATACTTTCAAGATATCAGGAAAACTCCATAATGTATATTATACTGAATTTATCTCATATACAGTATAACAGGTAGAAAATGTCAACAGATCAGATGATAAACTGTACATCTTCATGGACTTCAATGTATAATTCAGACCTTGATCAATCATTATATTATGTATTTACTGGTAGGGACTGATCATCAAAAGATTATATTCATTTTTGTGAATGAATTTTTAATAAATGGCATACCATTTATTAAAAATTTCTCTTGCAACAGGTATGCTATATATACAGTTTTATAAGAACTGGTCATATAGCTCTGTTTAAAAATGTATTCAATGAGTTTCCTAAACAATTTTCAGATTGGTCTATCCTTACATGTGGTGCTGTCATTGTTTGTTATAGTTTACAGCAAATTTTGCTCTCTAGTATCAAAAATTTGATTTTTTTTTTTATAATTTTTTCTAAACAATAGTAACAATAGTAAACAATACAATATTTTAAAATGTGTGAAAGCTTTATAAAATTTAATTTAATCTGCATTTAACAAATATTAGTTTGTTTATTATATAGGATTTATTGTTTCTAGTAAAATATGATTATTCACAATTATAATAAAATATTTAAAAAGTTTTCAAAAATTACGGAATTCTTCATTTTTTGCTATTATAGTATAATCATAGATATTTGCTTTTTTGATAATTAATTAATTTATCATGAAGGTTACATTCTTCATTCAATAAACATAATACAAGATTTATTTCATATAAGGGAACAGAAATGAATCTTGATTTGATGCACCCTCCCACAAATCGAGGGCTGTGAAGGAGTGGTTTGAGGAGGCAGAGGTGGAAGAAATGATAACGCACCCTCCCACAAATCGAGGGCTGTGAAGGAGTGGTTTGAGGAGGCAGAGGTGGAAGTAATGGACTAGCCTGCCCAGAGCCCTGATCCCAATCCCACTGAACACCTCTGGGATGAATTGGAATGCTGACTTCGTGCCACGCCACATCGCCCAACTTCGGCAGGAGAATTGTTTGCTGTTCTTTGAGAGGAGTGGAAGAATATTCCTGAACAAACCTACCAACACTTAGTGGAAAGTCTTCCTCGAAGGGTCCAGGCTGTGATCAATGCTAAAGGAGGCCCAACACACTATTTAGTTTTGTACAATAAAGACTATCGTCCATGTGTAACAATGTCCCAATACTTTTGATTATATAGTGTATATAAAAATTAAAATCTTCATATCTGGCTTAATTTTCATTGAAATATTTTGAAATTTTTAATATTTATTATGTTTTTTATTCTTTTTCTAATAGTGTAAGTATTTTTTTTCAGATGTTTTCATCACTGAAAACATTATTTTTTATATGAAGGTTACTCATTCAACAAAATTATTGCTATTTTTGGATAGTGGCTAATCTTCTGAATAAAATAATCCATAAATAAAGAAACTCAGATCATATTAAAAAAAAGTAAAAACCAATTAATATGCAAATTTTGATTAATGAATATTAAGTTGTCATGTAATTATTTCAAAATTTACATAAATTTATTGAAATATGTTATTAATAATAATAATTTATATTTATTAATATGTTTTTCCTTAATTTCAATAATTTTGAATTTAATGTTTTATAAATTTTCAAATTTATATAAAAAAAATTTAAAGTAAATAAAAAAATAGTCCCCCTCTCGTACATAAACAGCTATTATATTCTTTATTTTATTTAATTGAACTCTACAATGGTTGACTCTCATTCTACTCCTCATATCACACTTCCTGGAATGTAGTAAGGTTGGCAGGAAAAGTACAGAAAAGAAGTGGCAGCAATAAAACAATAAAAAGTTCCACATCTCTTTTAATAGCAGATCTTTATTTTCTTGTTTTTTGACAAAAATACAATGAAAATGAAATAAAATTTAAAAAATTATTATAGATAATATGAAACTTTGTTTATTTCTATTAAAATAAGCAATATTTTTTATGATTTTATAGTTCATATTATAAAAATTAATTTTTGCATAAAATTTGGGCAATTAAACTTTATTTCAACATATAATCCAAACAAATAGACACAGTAATCTGGAATATAGAGAACGAAGGAAGAAAAAAGTATTTTTTTCCAAAAAATACTCAATTAAATAAATTGACCAGAAAACATTTAGAAACCATTTTCAAAAATCATAAACACAATTGCAATAAACTGATTAGAATCCACGAAATTGTAGTTGTAAAATTCTATTGTTTGTCCCTACCACAGGCATCAAATGAAGTCAATGGCATGCAACAATTAAACTATATAATTATTTGACATGTGACTGCAGTAGACAAGGACAGAACTTCCATCAAAAATCCTTACATTATAATCAGAAATTTATATTTAAAATTTTGAAATAAAAACTTCTAATCTAATTGATAATTAAACAGTGTTTAATGGAGTTTAATGAAATCAGTGTATATAAAGATAAATTTTGACTTAAAAACATATAAAGAATAAAATTTACAAGTGAATTATATAGTAATATTTTATCACAATAAGCAAATATGGAGAGTTTAAATAAATAATATCTTTAGTACAGCAAAGTTATTTACAAATAATTCAGAAACCTTCATGAAATAATGCAATAAATCATTATTCTACAAAGCAAATAAGATAGCTGATCATATAACTATGGTTAGAAAATGAAATATTTAAAATTGAACCTAATCTGCCAAATTAATCTCTTGATTTTTTTAACAGAAATTTTAATAAAGTTTTAATTTGGCAAGGGAGATATTGAAACTGAACCTAACTGGTTCAATTTCGATATCTTCTTTGAAGTTTGAATGGTGAAATATTTCAACATTTAATTCTAATTTTATTTGTGAACAATCAAAAAAATTTTAAATTTGTAATTTTTGTGTTATTAACAGATTACTATTTTTTTTTAAATTAAAAACTAATTATTATTATTGAGCTAAATTAGTACTAATATTTTGTTAATTGATATTAAATATTTATTTTATAATAATGTTAAACTTTAAGATATATATTAGTCAATTTTGAAAAAATGCTGACAAGTCTTCTTTAGCAAAAGCAAAAAAATGTGGAATCATATTCCTACTAAATATTTTTATATTTACTGGACTGCTTTACTGACTTGAACAGGCATTGATTGACTATAGCTATGAAATAAAAAATTATTATTATTATTATTATTATTTATTATTATTATTATTATTATTATTCCTATTACAATTGCTCCTCCTCAACACTTGGAGCTGCTGAAATTGATATTTTCTGGCTTTTGATGGATTCCAATTTCATTTGCTTGCCATCATGAATCTTTTTTATCATAAATCACATAATAATAAGATAAGCTATCATTTGTAAATCATGTTACTTTAGCAAAATGATCAGACAAGTGATCACAACTTTGTAGAATATGTAATTAACATAATATAAGGAAATGTATATCATCAGATAATGAATCTTTTAGAGCCACCTTGTAATAGCCCTTTTATTAAACATCTTTAACTTTGCACTGATCTAACAATCACTTAATAAAACTTAATAAAAAACCCAGAAAATTACATCAGAAAACTTCTATGCAGTTAACTACCGTATCCAAAATGCATTTTGGCAACGCCCTCTTCAGTTAAGCAATAAATCACTAATAAAATTATAAAAATACTGTAAAATTTAAATAATTGTAGAATCGATGCATGTTCCATCGATTCATCAATTATTTAAATTTTAGTATTTTTATAATTTTATTAGTGATTTATTGTATTGGTGGGAGAATTCTGCAAAATTAAGATATATTTATTTATTTAAAATATGTTAAATTTTTGTTTTTTTAAGTAAAATTTATGTAAAAAAATTTTTTGTAGTTAACGTGTGTTTAACTGAAGAGGGCATTGCCGAAATGCATTTTAGATATGGTGGTTAACTGCATAGAAGAAGTTTTCTGATGTAATTTTCTGGGTTTTTTATTAAGTTTTATTAAGTGATTGTTAGGTCGGTGCAAAGTTAAAGATGTTTAATAAAAAGGCTGTTACAAGATGGCTCTAAAAGATTCATTATTTGTAGAATATATTTTATATAAAAATAATTGCATACTATGTATTTCATATATAGTATGCAATTATGAATTTAAATGCAGAAAGATAGAAAAAATTTGAGAGAAATAGACATGTATATTCTGTTTAAATGATGTAAGTGCAAATATTTTCAATGTATGGTGAGTTTACTATCCCTAATTAATCAACAATGTATATGCAATAAAATGATGTATATTGATAAAATGATTTTTGATAAAATAATATGTTATGGCTCAATGGCAGAATTTAAAATTTTTGGCTCCTTGCAAAAAAAATTTTATCTAGATATTTTTATTAGAAAATAACAAAAAAAGAAAAATGTATCATTTAAAACACAATTGAAAATTATCAAAGGAAAATATATTTAAAATTTAAAGTTCTTCCTGCTGGATTTTAAATTTGCAAAATCTCTAATCACAATTTTTATTTTCATGTTTTTGGCCACTACTCCTACCATCGCACTGCTCTTATTCAATGAATGTTTCACTCTTCATGGTGTATTTAATTTTTATTGTTTTATGTTGTTAATTTTAAAAAAGTTAAAGAAAGTATAGACAAAGAGGATTTGGGCCCCTATAATTCTGGATCCCCCGTGTTGCAGGATCTGGCGCATTGTAGTTTTGCCATTGCTATGACTGATATTGAGAATAACCCACTGTCTGTACACATACATGTGCACATGTGCATGCACATACACACATGAAAAACTGAGATATTTAAAAATTTAAAAAAAAAATAAAAAACAAAACTTTGGCAGATAATTTAAGAAAAGATGATCAAAGAAATATAATTTGTTCTGCAGCAAACAATATGATACTCTTTTAATTTATAAACAGCATAAAGCAAAACAATCAAAATAAAACCCCTAAAAAATTTTGTTTTCATTTAAAAACTGTGTAAAAGCGAAACCATGTAAATTGAGTTGCCGTGCAAATCGAGGGCTAGGTATATTTTCAACGATAGCTATATGTTCTTTACTTTTTTGGTATAATTATTTTTATCTCAAAATCATAATATATTTTGTATCTATGTAAAATTATGGTTTTTTCCTTAATAGTGTGGTTAAATTGCACTCTTAATAAAGAAAAAACAGTTGCAGAAACAAAGTTTTTTTTTTTTTTTTATATATATTTAAATAAAAAAAAATTAAAAAATTAAATTTATTTTTTTTTTTTTTTTTTTATTTGTTATTCTTCATTTTGTACTAAACTGTCTCTGTTGCTGCACTGTGTGAATACTCATTCTTAGAATTTCAATCTAATATAGGATTTTCACAGTATCTATCAATCTGTTTTTAGCATTTACAGATTTAATATTCTTATAAAAGTTGGGATTCTGGATTCAATCCCTATTAGCTGTTATATATAAATTTGCCATTAGTACATAGTATCTCTGATTACTTATTTTCTATTATATTATTTATATATCATTAAAATGTTAAAAAGAACTAATAGAAAATTTATAAAACAAATATAAAAATTTTAAAAAAGGGCCCCAAAAACACCTTAAATCCAGAACCCCAGAAAGTTAGATCAGTCCGTAGTTTGATGGTTTACTGAACACAACAATGCAACATTGTTGCAATGCACTATTGCATCATCATTCATTACACAAACAATGATTCATAGTCATATCCAAAAGACTCCTTAATATGAAAGTATAATTACAGATTTCAGAATATTTCAAATTGGGATACTGTAAGCCAAATACAATAAATGGAATGGATAAAATAAATAAAATGTAAGATATTTCAATAGAATGATATGCATTTAATTGAGAATTATAAGAATTAAACATTACATAGAACATATAATTAATAAATCAAAATTTTTCTTATTGTATTTTTATTTATTTTTCAGATATATTTTTTTATATGGACTAAAATCTGTGTTCAGTCAAATATTATTAATTTATAATATATCTTCATTGACAGATTATTGCATAAACATTTTTCATAAAAATTTGAAATTTTGAAAAATTTAAGTTTTAGAAGTTTTCTATATCAAAAAGTTTTCTATAATTTACCTGCCATCTTACTGTTTAAACTATATAATATTTAATTCAAATTTAAGGATTAAAAAATATTTTAATAATTAAATTTTTCATTTATTTTTCTTGAAAAATTAAATTTTCAAAAAATATAGTAAAAAAAATTTACTATACAATATAACTTCATTTTATGCAAGGGTTACATTCTTGATATGCAGATAATTTGAAATCATTTTCTTTATAGGAATTCAGTATGGTATAATTATGGTGATGCTTATGCAAAATAGATAACTTTAATTTACTTTAATTATTTTTTCTTAAAAAAAAAAAAAAAAAAAAAAAAAAAAAAAAAAAAAAAAAAAAAAAAAAATAATATTAGAAAAATACAATAAACATGAAAGTATGAATTTTTTTCGTTTGCATCATATATTAGTTATGTATTAGTTCTGATCTCCAGATCTTATTGCTAATTTTCATTACTTCTTAACCTGACACTTGTTAATTTCAGATGACTATTATATTAACAGTCACCTGAAATTCACTATTCCTGTCATGTCAATATATCATTTATTATGTTTAAATATTTTTAACAAACAGTTATTTTGTAACAGTTTATACATATTGTACATACAACATTGGAGACTACATTAAACAAATTGATGAGTTTGTAAAAGCTGGATAATATGGGTAATATTTGCATAGACAGTTATACGATCACAGATAATTCAAAAAATAGCTCAAGACTGCAGAAGTTAAATTATTTTTTGACTAATGTTTTCTGTTTTACATTTGTGCAGAAGCAGAAAGATGCAAAGATAAGTTGTATTATCTATAAAATAGTTAATTCAGTAGTAGAGATTTTTCATTGTATTCCAACTTGCATTATTTCAAATTTGCATAAATTGAGATCACCTAAATTATGATTTTATTATATATGTATATAGTACTAATATGTTTTTACTCATCTTATATTTTAATGTTAAAAAAATTTAAGAATATTGGTGAAAATATTTGAATATTTTAAATATTTGTGGTAAAAGTATTTTCAATTTTGATTTCAATAACATGTGTTATAATTTATTTTTAATTTTTGCTTGTCTGTGTATGTAAATGTTTTTGTTTGTAATTCTATTCATAATTGTATTTAAATAATTGTTTTAATGTCAAAATTTTTTTCATCTTTTTTAATGTTATTTCAACATAGAATTTAATTAAATATTTACTCTTCATATGAATTTTATTTTCATGGTGCCTAAATAGTTGCTAAATATTTCTGTATTTAATAACTCTCTGGATATTAGTGCTAATTTTATGCTGATAGTGCATATCAATATCAACTGACTCCATATCACTACATTTTCAGTTTTTAGATTGAAAAATACTTTGGAGTTTTGTATTTCACTTTTGGTGAAATACAGAATTCATTCTTTCTCTTCAAAATTAATATTTATTTTAACAATATTAAGAAGACACTCATATTTAGTTAAATTGAATTTAAAACTTCTTAAACTTTATTAATAATTTCTTATTTTAAACAGATTCAGTTAATAATTTAAAATTTCCTATTAATAGTGTTTTTTAACATATCAGTATTATAATATTTTACGTTGTTTTCCCCCTCAATTTTGGTATTATATAAGTCCTTTGAGTGTTTATATCTGCAGGGAGAGGGAAAAAACTTAATGGGAAATGTTAATGGAATAGCAAGTGCCTAGAGGAGAATTTGCATATTTTTATTGTTTTCATTTAAATGATTTTAATGTCTGTAAATCTATAAGTCTGCTTATATGGTGAATTGGTATGTTTGAAAAGGGGGATGAATATCTTGTTAAAAACATTTCTGAAAATAAATCCTTTTTTTTGCTTAAGTGCTGTTGTTTTGGCTTATTTTTCTGAAAAGAAAAAGGCAGAGATACGGATACAGTTGGTTTACATTTTCATTGATTAAATATTGATTAATTTATCTCACTAGGGAACTACTACAGGTGTGCAAAATTTCAAAGAAATCGGTGACCCGAATGTCTGAACCCCCCCTTTGTGAGTTTCGAAAGTTATATTCTTTAGTATCCAGTCTAATGTGATATTTTCAAAGTTATTCAATGAACTGAAATATTTCTATTTATGCACATTTCTAAATCTTTTAGTATGCGATTATCGATATCTTATTACAGTATTTGATAAAATTTTTTTATCTATTATTTAGCGTAGTTATTCTTAAAATTAATACATATATAATTAATAATTCATTTATTTACTGAAAAATAGAATGATGATGATGAAAAATCTTTACTTAATATATTTTAAATTAATATCCAGTTTTTTCTGACAATCTATTAAAAATATAACAATGCAATAGTTTTTGGATATATAAAATATTATAAGTACTTTTGGAAGTAAATTATAAATATTAAGTAAAGAAAGAAATATAAATTAATTTTATTTAATTTGAGAAAATTAAATAAATTCTAATATAAAAAAATAATTCTGCATATTCTTTTAACATTATTTCTATACCGTTCTTAACATAGTATTGTACTTACTTAACTATGAGATATCATACGAAAAGAATTTAACACTGTCATTTAACAGGAAATGACAACACACAATTTTATACTTATTTTTATTGGAAAATAAAAAGATATTCTATAATTTTATAAAAATATATATCATCATTTAATAAATATATCATTTAAATTCAGTTTTATAAGAAGTGCTTTTAATTTTATAACTAGCTGGAACAAATAAAATATCGAAAACAAGACCTACATTTTCTATTAGATGCATTTTATTTTCATTTAAAAAATATTTTTTTATATATGTATAGTTTAAAAATTTTTTAATTGTTGTTTAATTGTTAATTAATTGTTGTATTCGAATAAATTATTTTATTCGATTCAATTATTTTAAAAAATTTATTTCTATTGTGAAATAAAATTTATTATATTTATATTATATCGAAAAATTAAAATTTCTAATTTATTTTTATCAAATACTTCAGTATTATTTCTAAGGTAAAGAATAATTAAATTTATTTATTTTTAATGGAAATCGTATTTTGATGGAAAAATATTGGAATATATGAGTACAACTCTGACTTTATTAATGGAGTTAATTTTTTATAAGAAGGAGGGAAAAATATCTCTTATAAAGTTTAATTAATAAATCTATTGAATTTCACTATTAATCAATAATTGAAAAATTATAGATTTCAAGAAAATCTATAAAAATATGACAATTAGTAAAAAGTAGCCTATCATTATTGCTAAAAATATTTTGAATAGTTTGTTATTTTTATTATTTAATTTTAACAATAAATAAGCATTATTGAATATTTATAATATTAAGAAATGTAAAGCAATGCTAAAAAATAGACCATATATTCATAAACATTTGTATAAGATGCCATGAAATTAAATTTATCTTATTCAAAATAATTCATTCTTTCTTCAAAATTAGAATTTTCGATTTATGCTAAAGTATTTAAAATTTTTAAACATTAACTCTGTTCTATAAATCGATGAAATATTAAAAGTTACAATATCTTGAATAATAAGGATTGCGTAAATTTTCCTACTCAAATTTAGTGCAATATCAGTATTTCAACTTATCTAATTCCGGTATATAATAGCAAGAATTTTTCAGAACATATTTCATTTCGACAGTTACATTAAGAAATTAATCGACGAAGATGTGTTATTCTTTCGAATTAAAATTTTTCTTTCAAAATTATATAGTATAGTCTACAGTTGTTTTGTAAACTTGTTCTATATAGCAAAGAAAATGGGAGCAAGGTAAATTATTTTATTTTCTTTTTATTATATTGGGAAAGACATCGTAATTAATCATAAGTCATTTATGATATAATATACGATATAATAAAGTCTATTAATTTATGTAAAATAAATAAATAATCATATAATAATTTTTATCATATTGCATTTTATATTACTTTATATTTTATTGTAAACTATCCAGGCTGATGGCTTTTCTGTATATAATTTTCCACTGTATGTGGAAAATTAACAATACAGCACTTAATAAGTGATATGATTATTCTTACAGAGATAAAGATGATCATTTCAATTGTTAAGTCGTCATCGTAATATTATATATTGGTTCATATTTGTGACATCATAATTGTCATATCATAGAGACGCCATACATCGATTATATTTTGCAATATCTCCACTATTCTCAATAATGAATTTTCTAAAAATACTAGATCAATTTTTAGATGAATCGATATGAGAATAATTGTATCTTCGAATTTTAATAGACTGAATTCCTGTTTTTATTTCAGATCAATAAGATTAGAAACTCTCTCAAGAAAAATATTTTAAAGTAAAATAAGTAGTAGTTCCGTTAGTGGATTAATTCAGAAAGTAAATTCTAAAATAATGGACATTTTAGAAAGCAGCAATTAGTTTTGCAATTTTATGCAGCTATTCCTTCCAGAATTATTTACACGGGATAAATATTTATCTCATCAAAATAATCTTCAATGATATGGTCCCTTTATTGAATTTCATAAAAATTGATGAAATAGTTCAAATGTTATCATGCAGTTTTTCAAACTTTTAAGAAATTTTCGAAGTTTAAAAAACTGCCATAGTACGAGTTTTAAATTGTTAAAGGTAAAAGTAGGTGTCATCAGAGTCATCTTCAACAATTTGACTTTCCAACTAAATTTCATAAAATTTTATTAATAAATCTTCAAATAATTATCAGAGTATCTAAAAATTTTAATGTCTTGCCATTTTAAACGGATAAAGTTGCGGGGTTAAACAATGTGGCGATAAGTTATCTTTGATGATGCGGCATCACTACTAAATTTTATGAAAATTTAAAAATTATTTTTAAAATTTTGGATGTTAGACAAACAGCAATATTTATTGTTTTTTCTTATTATATTATCAATATTTATTTATAACCGTAATAATTTAAAATTAACAATATTAGTATATAGCTATAACATTAACTTTTAACAAAACGCAAACAAAAATTTTAAGCAAATGTAATTTTAAACTTTTAGAGTTTACGCCACATCTAAGTGCTTAAAATGAAGAAACTGGCGATAGCATATTTTTTTATAATTATGGTATCTTTGTTAGGTAAGTTATAATTGTTTATAATTGCTATTAAACATAATTGTTGACTAAAAAATTTTTTTTTCTTTTAAGGAAGTAAAGTGGTATTTGGGCAAGGTCAATATCCTAGATATGTAAGTGATAAATATTATTCATGCAGTAAACTTGGTGAAAACCAATATTGTATCGATATATGCAGAGAGCATACAGTTCATTATGGATATTGTTATCTTTTCACCTGCTATTGCGAAGGATTACCTGATACCCACATATATTATGCTGACCTAAAACGAATTCGTGGAGGTAAAATTGATAAAACAAAGTCAAAGAAATTAAAAAGTTAACTTTTCAATTTTGAAACCAGCAATTAGTCACAATTATAAAATAATATACCAAATTGTATTTTTATCAGATTGTTTTTTCCTATTATAACAAATCAATATCTTCCATATTCTTTAATTCCGACTGATGTTAAACACTATTTCCTTAAAATTAATAATTTGTACCAATTGTACTTGTATATCATATTCAAGAATTTTACTATAATAATTCGAAGATAATAAAAATTAGCAAAATTATTGGAGGATATTTTTTTAAATTAACTTTTTAAATGGTCTAGCGGAAGTCATGCATGACTTCCATTTTTATAATTTTACTATAATAATTCGAAGATAATAAAAATTAGCAAAATTATTGGAGGATATTTTTTAAATTAACTTTTTAAATGGTCTAGCGGAAATCATGCATCCCTACAAACCTGTAAGGATAAAAATGTTTTATTTTAAATGTGCAAAAAATTCTTTGCAAAACTATCTGCAGGTTAGCAACGTTTAAGAATAATTTATATATTGATATTAGAAGAAATCTGTATATAAAATTCAGAAAAAATAAATATAGAATTATTTAATTAATAACAAGTATATAATCCTATCTATGATATGCAGAGTTGAGCCATATTTCCGAATGAAGAATTTCCGAATTCCGAATGATATTTCCGAATGAATATTTATGACAGCCTAGTCACTGTATCTTTTTTTTAATCGAAAAATGATGCTATTTCTCAATTAGTTATTACGTAGGAGAATTAAGATCCTACCATAGGCTGCTCATATCAGTTCTGGTCATAGATAATCAATATTTTCTATGGATTGTGATCTGGATTCGATATCAGATTGTTGGATGGAAAGCCATAATATTTCCAGATAATCAGTCTAGTCGATAACACAAGATCAGACTAAATTGAAATATCTATATGAATTTCATTTGGGCGCTGTATTGGATCTACCATTTTATCATCAGATTGATGATATGTGAGCACAAAAACCTTAAGATTCTGATTTTCATTAAAACAGGACTAACATAAAAAAGCTACCAATTTAGGAGCTGCCACTTTTATTAACTCCCTTTTGAATATAATTTTTAACCAATATGTGAATAAATATTTTTCTCCACATCAAACTAAATCTAAAGTGATCGAGAAATAGCAATCGTTAAAACTGCCATAAATTAAACATTGGAAATTTAGCTTCCCCTTTTCTATTCCATCTGGATGGAATTCTTAGTTGCTGATTTTTACAAAACATTTCCGAATTTCAGTTTTCTAGATCGTACGTAAATTTAAGCGGACATACATACATATATATATATATATATATAAACAAAGTACCTGGTCCATAAGCGTTTTATACTGTATACTGTTTATAGATTTATAATCAAATTGCAAATATAATAAGTAATTAGGATGAAACTAATTGAATATTGTTTAAAACCATAAATAATTTTATTTTCATTTTTAAAATTATATAAAGATTATTAATTTAAAATAGATTAAAATAATTATAAATTAAATGTGAATATTTAGTAGCATTCAATTTTAAAATTCAGGTACTAAACATAATCATAATAATCATATATGAAAGTGACAGTTGAAGAGAAATCTACAACTGAAGATAAAAACATGACAATGTTAAATTATTATTTAAGCCAGCAGAAATTTTATAATTCTTTATTTCTTAAATGAAAAATGGGAAAAATTAATTTATTGAACAATCGCATACCCTCATGGGTCCACCATTATTCAGAAAAGTAGCTTATGATTCGCGAGTTAGTGTTTCTTATGTTTCGCGAACTCCTAAAGGGCTGTGATTGTTAAAGAAATTAATTTTTCCTGGTGTTTCTTTAACCTATGACTCGCTGATCTCTGGAGATTCGCGAATAAGTCAAGATGAGGAACGCTGATTTAAGCAACAGAAAACAATATATACGTTTTCGAAAAATAGAATTAATTATAATTTATGTTGAGAACGGTCACATATTAAGATCTCTAAAAGGTAATATCTTGGATTAAACTTCTGCACTTCGATTTATAAGTCTGTCTAATCTTTAGATTAACATTTCCGAAACTTTATATGGAAACCGTTTTTAATGTATTCATTGCTTCAAAAAAATGATGGCATAATGAAAGAAATTTAAAAAGTGAATACTGGATTGACATTTTTATTTTCTTATTTTATAAAAATGAGCCATTTATTATGTATGCACTTAATATCTTTTAAATTTATCTTCATATGATATTTACTGTAGTATTTTATATTACTGTGTTATTTTATAAAAATGAGCCATTTATTATGTATGCACTTAATATCTTTTAAATTTATCATCATATGATATTTACTGTAGTATTTTATATTACTGTATATATATATATATATATATATGTTTATTATACGTATATATAATATATTTAGGCCCTATAATATTTATGTCACATAATCATTATTACAGTTTTGAACATTAAAATAAATGCTAAAATACAATACTGTGCCATAATTTTAAAGTATTTTTTAGTTTCACATCTTCTAAATAGATGGCGGTGTTCATACAGTGAATGAAAAGCTCTGTATATAGAAAGTACCGCAAACTAGCGTCATCTGCTTACTACCGCCATGTTTGTCCTTCCTGGATTTCATTGGCAATTGAATATACGCGTTAAAACGTGATTGCTTTGCTTTTGGTATTGGTTGTAAAAACAAAATAAAATGGAAATCAATGGGTTATAATTCAAATCGTCCAAATGCTTTGATTTAATCATAAGCAAACTTTTTTGTAAGAAACGAAAAAAAAAAAACAAACACTCAGAAGTAGCGAAATATAATGAATTTCGATTTACAAAGAAAATTTTATTTAATTTCTGAAATTATTTTTTATCTTATGTCAATATTTTAAGTAAAGAATTCAAAATAAAATATTTTGAAATATGCAAATTCAATATATAAAAATCCAAATTACTATTATTTCCTGTATATTTTATTCAAAGATTAAATTGATTTAAAACAGAAGGTTAAAATTCTTGAAAAATCACTAACACAAAATTCAAAATATGTATTATAAAGCTACCTCCTAGTTGAACAAATGTGTACTATGATGGAACAAATACCAATGTGAAACTTTCTAAAGATATTTTTCGTAAGTAAAATTTATGCCATCAATTGAAAGTTTATTTCCACGTATTTATTAAATTGTGATGAATTTTACTTAATTATATTATGACATACGGTAATCTATATCTGAATTTTTGCATTAAGTAGAAGAGCCTATTTTATAATAATACATATTTATATTGAGTTATATTTTATATTATTTGTTTTTGTTAACTTAAAAAATTACTTTATCTTAGATTTAACATATTTTATTGATCAAAATAATATATTTAATTTCTATTCTATGAATAAAATAATGGTAGAAGAATGCTAAATGATTAAATATAAAGAAATAATTATATATAATATATCTATTCTATTTTGATATACAATTTCCTTTATTAAAATTATATAATCAAACATTTTAAAAATATTTTTCCCTGTTCTCAAAATATAAATTTAAATCCATAGATAAAATCAAATTTTTCTTCTCAATTGATAAAAGTTATCTAGTAAAACAGAAAAAAGAAATAACTATTAAAAAATTTTATTAATTACTAATCATAGGTGGTAACTACTATCCTTTATTGAGTATATATAATTCTGATTTCATTTTGACTATAATTTATTTTTATTGTAAGAATTAATTTTAGTCAAAATACCTGTTAATGTAGAATTTTGTATTCTAGTTATCTAAAAAATTTAATAAAATAAAGTCAGTTGTTCTACTATATTAACAAGTAAAATTGATTAAAAATAGATAATAATATTAAAATTTATTTATATAGTGGAAAACTATCTGTTTTCATTACACGATAAAGTACGATTTGCTATATTTAGCATTGGAAGTTTGGAACTTCGCATGGTTTAGGACTTTAATAGGGAGGAATGAGTCACGTGACGTATCACTATCCAATGGGCAGCCGTAAATAGCGGCAACAGCCGGGGAAAAGGAATGCGGTACATTCTACATCCAGAGCTTTAAGTGAATGTAGAGTCCCTAGATAGATAAAGTACTGTACCGCATTCAGCCGCCATTTTCTATCATCCTGCCGATCGATAATCACGGGTAACTTTATGGAAAGTAAACCATAATACTATATTTTTCTAATTTATAAATACAGCAGTTGCTTATCTGGAAAACGAAGATCATATTTGGAAAAATTTTTCTTCTAATATTTTGTAACCATTTCATTTTATCTCTAATTTCTTTTACCTTGCAGCAAAGGAAAGAATCTATAACCCCTTTTTGTTCGATTAGAACAATTTACAACACTATAACAAGGCATGTTGTTAAAAAATAACCAGAAAACTTATGAATGCAATGATAACTCCTTATCTAGCAGGATATAAAATGGCCAATTGGCGGCATTTGTTGGCACAAGGGAATGTGGTACTCTATATAACTATATCTTCAAAAGCATTCTACAGTATAATATAAATCAATATTAAAGTTTCAATCTTAATCCATAATTCTATTTAGAGAATCCAAACTCTGGATTGACGCAATTGTAATTCATGATTCGTAGCATGCATTACTTGGTTTACGATATGTATCATTAATCACAACATAAACAATCTCCTGTAAGTTCTTTTAATTATACAGGAAATATTGAATATTTAAATTAAAATACTTGATCTTTCGATAATATATCTTTCTATATTGTTAATAATAAACAGTTTTTATTCTAATTAAATTATATTATACAGAAGATAAAATTAATCAGAATTACATGGATCGCTAAATTTGCATAATTATTTATTTACAGTATTTACGTAGCGATCCTCGACATTACGATTCCTCAACTTATCATATATTTTTTTAGTAAATAATAGTAACAGCACAGTTATATTTATATAAAGCATTAAAAAATAACATCGTGAATTTAAAAAAATAAAATATGAAATACTGTATTTTCTATATATTATTTTAAATATATATACACTGTATTTGGCACAGTTTACTCAATAAACAATGGAAATTTTATGTTGTACTTGTATTTGGTGAAATTTTCTCTGGATGACCCAGTTTCGAAATAGACTACTGCGTTTTCTCTCATAATGGTCGTAGATTTTGTTTTTAATTTTTGTGCAGCAAAAATTTCATATAAAAATGGTCATACCATACATTTAAATATTTAAAAGACAGGTGTAACCATTTTTTTGCCCCTTTTCCCCATGGGGATTATGTATAAACTTGTCCCCCCGAAAACGAAACGCGCGCGAAAGAAAGCGAATAAGAGAAAGCCAAAATGAGCCCTCCGGGCGGTCCAGATCCGTATGGGGGTCCCACCGCAGGCTCCCAGTGACGGATGGGGCACTGCCAAGGCAGTTCCGCCGGGCGGTCCAGATCCGTATGGGGGTCCCACCGCAGGCTCCCAGTGACGGATGTGGACACTGCTAAGGCAGTCCCGATTCCGTGTTAAGAGTCCACAATGAGCCCCCAAAGACGGATCTCGAAAACCACCCCCGCGAAGTGACCCCTTTAGTCGCCTTTTACGACACGCGGGGTCGGACGGTGGGTATATTCTTGCCCCTACCCACAGGGGGTTGCGAAAATTTTAAACTCGAGAATCGCATAAATACAAGGAACCAAACAAGGAATGCTCGTATCTTTTATGCAAATGAATTTTGGATCAACACCCAAACATCGTTTAATTAATTTCGTTGAATCGAAATAAATACCGTGAATATATCCATAGAAAAAATAAATATATAGTAGATATTTTTATCTTTCATTTAAGGAATTTGTTCAATTTTTATCTCGAAAAATGTTCGTTATACTGAAATTTTGATTTCGTTAAAACGAGGTTTGTTAAATATAATTTTTTTAGTATGATTCCTGAAACTTAAATAATTTGTTTACTATTCTGTAAACTTCGATTATAACAATATTCATTACAAAAAGATTTAAAATTTTTGTTTAAAATACAGTACTCATTTGTTTCATTCTTCGCGATTTTTCCATCTTAGATTTATGTATGCAATTTTTCCATCTTTTAGAAATTGACTACCACGCGTCATTTTTATGATTACCCTTTCCTTCTCTTTAAAAATTTTTCCAATCTAGATTTTTCGAATTCGGCCACCATGGGGGCATTTCTTCTAACAATAAACTTTCTTGTGAAGCAATGTCCTTGTTACGAAGTCATCCTACCTTGCTGTAAGCGATTATTTCTATCGTGGTTATTTTAATGTGCATAAAAGCCACCGAATAATCAGGATGATTTCGATATACAGTATTATTAATGGCAAATGAACTGAGCGTGATGTATAAGTGCCAAGTAAAGATAATTCCGTATGTTATGACTTGGCATCAGTACCAGCTCTAGGGGTCCTGGTATGCAAGCAGATCAAAATCGGTGGGGGGTCAGCTGTGTCCTCCCCTTGTAAGTGGTTTTTAGCAAATAATCAAGTTTGAAGATGTGCTTTTTTTAATTTGATTAACTATTTCATACAAATAAGATGTGAGAAGAATTTTTTCTATGTTGCTATTACAACTCTATTTTTTCCTTCATTATAACATCTTATTTCACCAATTATTTCTGTCTTTTAAACAATTACTGTATTTTAAACAATTATTTATATTTTCATTAAATCTTAGATATATATTTTTGCTAATTCTGCTTAACTATTTTTAATCATAGAATTTTCATTATAGAATAATCATTCTATTAGAAAACTATTACTGTATATACTCGAATATATGCCGATCTGTGTATAAACTGACTCCGACTTCAGAGTTTGAAAATCTGTAAAAATGCGAAACCCGAAAATAAGCGTACCCCTGACTTTAGCATTTAAAAGTTGATAAAAATTTGAAACCAATAAATTACATGAACTTTATTTTTAATCTTCATTCTTCTAGAGGATTTATGCGATTCCAATGATTCTAAACAAGCCAAACTTCCCCTAACGGTTATTTTTTGTATTAACTGCCAAATTAATAAATTTTAAAATTTCGCTACGGTGCCACCATCTATCGGATTAATAATTAATAATTTAAATTTAGGCTAAGGTGGCGCAATCTATTATTTAATAATTGAACTTTAATTTTTACTAATTTTCCGAAATTAAAAATCTGCCTTGGCCTGGAATCGAACCAGGGACTTAAGGTTACTGTCCCGACGCCTTACCAGCTAGACTACCAAGGCTGGTAAGGCGATAATACAAAAAATAACCGCTGGGGAAGGTTTGGCTTGTTTAGAATCACTTTATTTTTAGTTACCAATATATTAATGCCATTTGCCAAAATATATATTTTATTAAAACTTTAAATATGTATATATATAATAAATTATTTTAATACAAACACCAATATATTAATTTAAAAGGTAAAATTTTACTTTACCCAAAGCAATTGAGTGCATCACACTGCCAACTCCAACCTGTGTCAGATAATGACAACACCCTGTCTGATGCACTGCAATGCAGAAATTCTTGACAATAATCCAGCTAAAGTGATCCAGCACAGCACGCCTACATAAGATTCTTGGATTATTGTCGAGAATTTCTGCGTCACTGCACATCAGGCAGCCCAGCATCGCATTGGATAAAGTAAAATTTTATTTTACTCCGAAGCGAGATTGATGTCGGTATATGACATTATTGTTAGGTTGACATCTTCAGAAAATATCAAGTTAATGAATAATAATAAATTTTTATAATTTACAATATAATATTTTCTTTTTATTGTTCTTATTGAATAACTGTTTTCTTTTCTGAAAAAATTTCATATTAAATTATCACAGTAAAAATTTCATTAGAATACATCTATGTCACATGGCTTCCATGAGATCATTCGAAGTTTTGTTTTCCCTATAGTTGAGTTATCATATTCAAATCTTTGATCGTATTTTAAAATGAGTGGATCATCCTAATGATGATGTCATACACCATTAGGATGACGTGTGCAACATGATTTCTAGATGTTAAGCGTGTGATTTTGAAGTTTTGATTTTGCTTATGATGATCTTTTTTTGATAGGTTATAATTATTTTTCAGTACAGATTTTAATATTATTTATTTAAAATTGTTGTTTTAAATATTTTTTAGTTATTTTTAATCTACTTTAGTTTTAAAAATAATAGGCATTTATCGATTATTACTGAATGGATTAAAACATTCTTAATTAATAATAATGAAAAATAAATCTATTTTTCAAATATGAATCCAAAGTAAGATTCTTGATTGATTGTTGAGAGTTTTCGCGTCTCATCGTATTGTGCAGTGTGGCATCGCCTACCTGATTACGGTAGATAGACACAGGTTGGAGTCAGCAACGCAACACGCTCAATTGCTTCAGGGTAAGATAAAATTTTACCTGCTATTGTATTAAATTAAATGAATTATTGCAAAATTTCCTTTCTGGTTTTCAGGAGACATTCAGTAAGTTATGGTTTTGCTTGTTACTTCAATTTCTCCAACCAAAAAAAGTTGATTTTTTTTTTTTTTTTGACTCGTGTAAAAGCTGAACCCCACTTCAGATATTTTTTCTGAGAAAAAACCTCAGCTTATACACGAGGGTATTTGTATTTCGTCGTTTACCGCCATGTTTTTCAAAGCTCTCGTTTACAACAAAGTAGTTACTTATTGGCTATCGAATCGGTGACGTCAATCCGTAAGGATCCGTATCCAGCATAAAGTAGGATAGAGGTCTAGTCGATCCGTTCCGTGATTTTGCTGTCCGTAAACGGGCCGTTGCTAGGATACCGGCTATACGGATCCGTTTTGCTGGACGAAATCGTACAGTGGAAACCGCGCCTTAGAGTCCACAGATAGCCCCCAAAGACGGATCTCGAAAACCACCCCCGTGAAGTGATCCCTTTAGTCATCTTTTACGACACGCGGGGTCGGACGGTGGGTATATGCCCCTACCCACAGGGGTGGTGGTGTAACCATTACGCAAAATATAAATTAAAAGCTGAAATAAAAAGAATTGAATTGCTTAAAAATCTATTATTGTCTACTATAGTTTAGTAAATATATTATTATATATAAATTATGCATATTCATATAGAGAAGATACATTATAAAAATAATTTCTCTTAAAAAATCAAACAAGTAATGCAAATGATACATATTGTGTTTAATACGGATATGGCTCATTTGCATAACCAAAGTCATTTGATATTTGGCTCATTTACTAAACCATGGAAAAGCATTATAATACGACTAGTTTATATAATATTTCAACCTGTTCATTTGAGCAGTTGGCCAATTTCCACTCTGAAGTTAATTAACAATCACTTTAGATTCTTAGCAAAAACCATCGATGACAAAAACAAACATTTTTATACAAAAGCTTAATAAATTATGTAATACAAGGTATTATAAAATAGGATATTTTGAACATTAGTAACATTTTCAGAAGTTAATATAACTTTTGAATCGAGATAAACTTTTGTCAAAATTTTCATCGTATAGAGACTGAAACATTAGATATTTTATTGTAAAGATATAAAAGTGTAATATATTCTGTTTAAAAATATGATTAAAGCCATACTATATGTATAGACCAGGGATGGCCAAACCGTGGCTTGCGAGCCACATGCGGCTCTTTGGTACCTTCAATGTGACTCCATACCATGAAAGGCAATAGTAAATAGGAAGCAAATACTTATTTAAGTTAAACAAATTACAGATATATTATTTTTTTATCTATTGTAAAAAGTAGTGTTTAGTCTATTTATACGAAATATATGTATCTGAAATAAACAATTTTAAAAATTGTTATTAAGATTATCCGAAAAACTGATTCTGCTATTCTCATTGATCCAGAAAGAAAATGCGGCTCTCGAGTATTTGAGATTTTCCTATGTGGCTCGCAATGACATGAAATTTGACCACCCCTGGTATAGACTACATTTTTCCGTAATATTTTTTATTATATACTATACCATAATCTTTTTTAAAAGTTTCTTTCGATACAAATATGAATATTTCCAAGCTTAATGAGCAATTTTTGCCCTACAACATAGCATATATACGAGTATATATATATTATGTACCATGTACTGTATATTATTACTGTACATATATATCGCGCAAATATTAATAAATTTATTACATTACAAATTGAAAAGTATGAGGCTCCATTCAAGTTGCATTGAAATTTTTAAAATTCCAGAAGTTGTTTGCTTCTTCAAATAAAATAAACGATACTGTTTAACAGTATTTATTTATTCTATGCCATGATTTGAGATTTATAAATTTGTCTATGAGTTCGTTGTTTAATTTTTATCATTATCACAATGATGGTGCGCAAATAAATCAGATGCTCAAACAAACTTCTCTAGCTGGTTGGACAAATGAACTTGGTTACACTAATGGGATGATTTCTTTAATGAACATCATTATCTAATATTTTAGGCTTTTAAATGATAATTATCTATTCAATACTCATCGTTAGAAGTACCGTATACAGTATTAAATGGCGGAAGACTTACAATATTACTTAAATTCTATATCCAGAATGTTTAATAGGGAATTCTTAATTTGTAAATGTTTGTCTTTTGATTCCGAATTATTAAAACTTGTTAATAAGTTTAATTTATATGAAATTAAATACATTGACAAGAAGTTAGAAAAGTGAAATTCCTCGTTTTATGCTTTCTTCTTTATTCAACTATAAAAATATTAATATATACAACATAAGCGAAATAATGAGAAATTAGATTATTATAATGTAATTTATAAATGGCCACTGTATTTCGTTGCCATCTTTTCTCTTTTTTTTTTTTTTTTTTTTTTTTTTTTTTTTTTCTGTATTTCGTTGCCATCTTTTCTTTTTTTTTTTTTTTTTGTTTTTGTCTTTTGTTTTAAGTGTCGACCAAGTAGCTAATTAACGCTTTTAAATTGTGAAAAACATTTTTAGCAAATGACTTTATTTTTTACATATATTTTTGTATTAGATACCATTAATTTTTTTAAATAAAAACAGTTTTGAAAAGAGCCGTCTGAATGGAGAATGGTATTCTAATGAAAATATTCTAATCCATTTGATTAATGTTAAATTTTATTGTTCAAATAACACATGAATGTATTGTGCATAAACTATTCTTTTAACAACTTTAACACAAAAAATGCTGCATTATCAATCATACATCTACTGTACATATTTATCACTAATTGCTTTTGAAAGTCAAAAATAATGCTTTCATTCAATATGCAAGAGCTGCTTATGAATTTTATTTCTAATTTCGTACAACTTAATTTCAGCTTTCTTTAATGATAAGTTTTATAAAAGCAATTCATTCTCTTATTACGTACGCATTCAAATTTTGAATTTTTTTTTTTTTATAAAACTTGACGAATATTTTTAAATATGATCCATAAAAATACCAACAATCATTTTTAAATGAAATAATAAATTCAATGCATTTTTATTTCAATCAATACATTTTCATACCTGTGTCTAAATCGTAATCCCGCTGTTTCTTCTAAGCTAAGGCACTTACAGGCATTTCTAGTGGTAGAAAGTGTAAACAACCATCAGCCATTCACTCGTAAACAAACCAGGACATTTTACTTTTCATTAAAATTTTTGCATGATTCTTAAGGATTTTATACAATTACTATTCGTCAGAATCAGTGAAACAAATTTCTGTAGGAAACTAAGTCTATTTGCAAATTTACTTCTCGCTTTTACATCAACGGTCAGTGCCCTATAATTTAGCGCCGTAAATTTGAATTCAAGTTGACTTATGTACCTATTTCGTACCACCATGTGCAAGTTTAAATTGTACCAGAACGATTTAAGCTTACACATGATTTAAGTTTATCCTAAAACCGTTATGGATTTTTTTTTGATAAATATGAAGGTATTATTGAGAAAGAAAAATTCGTAGCAAATGAAATATACAATGTGGATGAGACAAATCTTATTACAGTCCACAAAACTGCCAAAATTTTAGCGAAATAGCAAACATCAAGCTGTGGCTTACTATCCTAGAGGACCTTGTTCAAATTCGGGTCCCACACCTACAGTTTTTCAGACGTCGGAGGCGCAACACTGAGCGGAACTTGAAAAGGCACACAGTTTAAATTATGTGTAAAAAATAATCGTGTCTTTCTACAACAACAACAACAATAATAATAATAATAATAATTACAAAACATAAAATGTGCCAGCGCCGTTTACGCCCCTTAAATATCGGCGTCCTGAGCGGGCGCTCCGCTCGATCATATGTTGAACCGGCCCTGTTATGATACAATGAAAATAGTGCAAAATATGGATATACTAGCTTTGTGTGGGAATAGATAGAAATACTTTTGAATATTTATGTGATGATTGTATTAATTAGATTTGAAAGTACGAATTGGGATAAATATGTACGATTTATAGACATTAATCCTAAATCGTACTTTTTCCACATTTAAAATATTCGTTTTTATTAATAGAAGTTGATTATTTTTTGTTCTTTAACTTTATAAAACTGTGAGAATCGCGACTATATAATTGTATAGTGCGCATTTTCTCTATGATGAACTATTAATTGTATGAATAGATAAGTTAAAAAGAAAAGAAAAGGAATGTGAAGTGTAGATGGATGAAGTTTCTCGTTCGCTACGGAAACTTCTCCCAATAAATAATACAAAAAAAAGGATAAATTTAATATAATTATAAATAAAAGAAATAGTTTTGTAAA
>AYEL01079939.1:0-59791 GCA_000484575.1 Olivierus martensii | reverse complement strand
AAAGGTGTGCGCCGAAGTCAGTCTGAAAAAGTCCCGAAGGATAAAAGTGTAGTGCGACTTACGATCTTGGGAATCAAATCTATTTTATCAAGCAATTTAGTGTGATCCCGAAATTGTAATAAGCTGTAAAAGCTGCATTTTAAAACAAAGAAGAAAGTGAATAGTGGAAAACATCTGTGCCGATAGACTAAAGACTGAGATTACTGAACTAAAGACTGTAATTTGCACTAAGATTCTAAACCTGATTCGTCGACTACGAATTCTTCGACTTGTATTATACAAACTGAGGAAGGTATTTATCCTCCAATTATGTTTTTGAAAAGTGATCTCTCTCTCAATAAAGATCCAGGTTTGTTTTCAACCGTATCGTTGCCTGTCATTGCATCACTGGAGATTTTTCTCCTCTCCGTCCTTACTCACAAAAGAGCCACATATCCGCGTTTTTGGCCATAAAGAAATATCCTGACGCCACAGTCGCTCCGCGGACCCGGCAAAACTGTTGATTCTATTAATATAGAGTTGATTGGTTGCTAATTTTGTTTCATTTTCTCTGTTATTCTTTATGTAATAAGTGTGTTTTCTCAGGGAGTACAATTTAGGAAAGTTTCCCTTACATGTATAATGTTTATTGATTCTATTTTCTTTCTGTTTTATTCATTAAAATAAAAACGAAAAGAGATAAATTGTGTAGAATAACTTGTTTAAATTTCTCGGTCATTCACTGTTTATCTTTCTTTAGGAGATGGTCGGATATAATTATTAAGCACGACGTAATAATCCAAAAATTATTTTGACCAAAATTCATATAATGCTTCTTATAAATCGAATTTATAGTCAATTTTTTCAACTGCATTAATTATACATAGAAATAAATGCACCTTCAATTTAGTTATAGTAAATCGAGGAATATACCCGCGTTGAGTAATATACTGCACTGATATAAATAATGTATTATGTTAATAATAAGACAATTTAAGGTTCTGTGCATGCACATGTTATCAATTGATTTCAGTGATTAATTACAGTTGACAGACAGCTTTGATCCTACCAATTATCTATCGATATTTTCCTGAAAATTAGGTGATGCCTACTACAATGACTATCACAAATTTCCTGTTATTTTTTTAATTGATTATTATTCAAAATCAAAATTGGGAAGGACAAGTATGTCATCAATTGTATATGTTACCGGCAAAGTATGAAATGCAGGCATTGTATAGAATGCTAGGCAATATATAGAATGCCTGGGTTTTAGGCAAAGTATGAAATGATTAATATTATATATACTTTGCCTAGGCTTTATATAGAATGACTGATGCTATTTAGGCGAAGTATAAAATATTTCCGCTCAGTGCCAGATCTAAGCCGATTGGATCGATTGCACCAACCCGCATTGAGGCAAAATGATCGATGACGATTGCACCAATCTGACCCCGCATTGAGGCAAAATGAAATCACGAAAAGACTAATAAACGAAGAATAATCGTTTACATTTACTATTATAGATGGACATTTACACCCCAGCCTTCGAACATCTAATTTTTAAAAGATCCACAAAAAGAAAAAATTTTTTGGAAAAATTGAATGTAAATGAATTGATTTTATTTTATCTCTTGGAACAGTAGTACTGAAGTAGATGAAACTCGCATTTTTAACATAAATATAGAGCGGAAGATCTTAGCTATAGGAAATGAGTTATATATTCAATACTATAAATGAAATTTGCAGAATAACATTTGAGTATTTTTAAAATGATGTGATTTTCAACAAGTGAATCATTAATTCTGTTCTTATCAGGAATGTTATCATAGGTTCTACTGTAATTATTGATAATTGATGAAGATATAGCCAATTGTAATAATTAGTTTAAAAACATTTTAAGGTAAATCATTCAAAAAACTTCACAGGTTTTGATTTTTCCTGGAAAAATATGCAGACAATTTTAAAATGTTCAGCTCATTTAAAAAATATTCCTAAAATCTGCTCAAAATATAATTCATCAGATAAATAGTTTTTATTTTTATTTTTGAGAGACAATGAATCAATTATATTTTGCATCCTGTTTGACAAAATTATTGATATTTTTAAAGTTCCTTTAAATTTTCATATATAAGTATTAATTTAACATCTTCCGTGTATTTTCATATGTTGATTTCATGACTCTCTTTTAATACTTTGCTTAAACAGCATCAGTCATTCTATATAATGCCTAGGCAAAGTATATATAATATTAATCATTTTATACTTTGCCTAAAACGCCAGGCATTCTATACAATGCCTGCATTTCATACTTTGCCAGTAACATATATACTTTGTAGTTATTTTGCATCTTTAATGTTGTCATTACGTTTCGTGTTGGCTATTAATTGGAATTTTGACAGTTCGATTGATATTGGGGTAATATGTCATATAGACAATGGAGTAATACGCCATCTAGATTTTACTCCCTATTTCATTAAATTGTTTCAATGCTTATCTTTTGATCCTTCCCATTCCAAAATGGAATAAAAGGCTATATGAAGTAAGTTGGTCTGACTGTTGTACTTGTTTGTTTGTTGTCTGTTCAGCATCTGTCCAGAAACAGCAAAACAGGTGTAAATATTATCGTGAATAT
The DNA here is from genome assembly GCA_000484575.1 of Olivierus martensii. NCBI lineage: Eukaryota > Metazoa > Arthropoda > Arachnida > Scorpiones > Buthidae > Olivierus > Olivierus martensii. The sequence goes on along the minus strand of AYEL01079939.1, from coordinate 57,177 downwards.
ATGAATTTTAAGATATTTGGTTGAATTTTATCCAAATAAGATAAAATTCACATATGTTATTGAGAATTATTGAAGAATTAAGATTATTGAAAATAGTCAATATTGGGTTAATATTATTAACATAACAAAGAAAAATATTATCGCATATTTTTCTTAAAATAGCTTATTTTTGAATATTAAGCCGTTTTTAATGGTTGTACTGTAGTATTTCAAAGAATAAATAAAGTTTATCTTTTATACCAATACAATTTTCTAATTTTTACATATTCATTTCCATATTTATTTTGCTGTGTAAAATGTTTTGAATGTTGTAGCATATTATCTTTTAGCTGTTGCCATATAACTCGATACTTTGCATAACTTTTTTAAACATTAATATTTTATAATTATTTAAATTTTTGAAATCCTTTTCTTATTTTCCCATTACATTAGTAATCGTAGTTTATTTTGATAAATAAATTTCATTTCTAATTTCTAATAAATCAAAACAAGCACTTTTGAAAAAAACTGTTATCATATTCCCCAGACTTATTTTATACTGTATATAAAATAATACAAATAAATTGTTCTCTCTTGTTAATAGGTTCAATAGATATTTTGTTACATTCTCATATATCAATAATTATTTCAATTTTACCATTGCTAGAAGTTACACTGTATGCAGAAAATAAATTATGAATCTGTATTTGGGTACTTGTTCTTATTATCAGAGACAAAAGAATTGAAATTATTCAAGCATTCAAGAGAAGTACCAGTGTTGAAATTTGCCGATTCAAGCACATTTCTTAAACTTTTCAAGAGTGAAATTTGACTGCATTGATATTTGGTTCACATAAAAATGTATTCTAAAAAAATAATTTGGCAAATTAATAAATACAACTTAGACAATAAAATTATATTGTCCCTAATCTCTTTTCTAAGTTATTATTCCTTAATTAGGAAAGAAAGTGACAGGTTAATAGGCAGTTTGGTATATAGTACAGAATCATTTCAAAATCTTCAGTATCATAATTATTATCAATAGATGTTAAAGATTACGTTGGAAGAAACCTATAATTTATTTAGAAAAAAAATGTTTTCTACTTCAATAAACTAATAAATACAGCTTAAAAAGTTTGAAGTCCCTCTAAATAAATAATATTTCTTTAACGAAAAATATGTTCGCTGTAAATCTGCTTTTCTCAATTTAATTTGGCAAAGAAACCCTTTTATATTATATATAAAATTAAGGAAACACTTAAATTTTTCAGATTCACCTTAAAAAAGTATTTGGTTTAAGGTCAAATAACTTTAAATAATAAATTAAAATTTCAAAATTTGATTTGGGGATGAGAATATAATTTAATTGTTGTTCTTAAATTAAAATTATATATTTTTATAAGTAATGTAATTTTTTTAATTTTTTCTTTTTCTTTTAACTTGTAATTTCACTTCACTGAATGAACCTCAGGATTACGCGGAATATCGTTCGGGAAACCTGCTCTAAATAAACAGCATGTTTCTGCCAACTTAGCATTTTGTGTCTATTGATTTTAAAATTGATGTTTTGTTTAATTATCATTTTATTAAATTGAAATTAAATAATTACATTTAAATCAACTCTTGTATAAACTATCGCAGCTGTCACGATTTTCATGATCAAAGTTTTGATTATAAAATTCTTTCCTTTTAATAAACCTGCTGTTGTGCACGGTTTATTTAAAAATTGCAAAATATAGGTAATAAAGCACGGATTTTTTAAATACTCTTTCACTTTATTTCTATTTTCAATTAACATTTTACTCATTTATTTATTTTTAATAATTTCTATATGAAATATATTTACATCTAAACTATTCGATTCAGAAAAGTTTTGAAAATATCAAAATACAAAAATTAATAGTCTTAATATTATAAATATTATTTTTCGATGTTGCGATATGAACATAACCTTAATTTCGTCATATTATGACTCTTAAATATAATAAATCAATAAAGGTTTAATCGTAAATCAATACATAAGGTAAATGGATCCTTGCAACTGAATTTCGAATTAACTCATATTATCTAATTACTTAACATAAGCTATAACTTCACTTTAGATATCATTAAACTGATATCTTAAAAATATTAGCACAATTTAATATGATCTTAAAAATACATTTTGTGATTGTGTAATAGCTTCAGCTATATAAATATTGTGGTCAGTTATATTTCAGATTTTTATGCGCCAAACTCAATATATTAAACAAATAATAAAAATTTAATATATTTGACTTAAAAGTATTTAAATTAAAGTACCTGAATTTATATGAAAATCCATAAATTTCTATTTAAAAAAAATGTAACTTTACTGTTATTTTAAAATATTCATAAATAGTTTGAAAATAGATTATGAAAATAATATTATCCTTTGTAAATATGATTATAAATCCTATCATACAAATACGAATATATGAATAATATGTTTCAAAAATATTTCATAGGCTATAAATTAGGATAAAGTACAAATGAAGGTGAAATAAGTTTAGTTTTATGACGTTTAACTATTACGTTAATTATTTCAGATCTAATCAACAGTAATGAAGCAACAACAAATAAATTTGGTTTAAATTGTTTAAATTTAATTATTTTGCTTTTATAAATTCTCTTAGATAAAAAAAAAATTATATTAAATTTTGTATATAAAATGATAATTTTTACAGAATTACCGATTAATTGTCTTAAATTATGCCATTTTTTATACTTAAGTTAGTTCTTCGGTCTATATGCTATTTGATTCTGTAAATTTTAAATTATTGCAAGTTAAATATTAAATTTTTAAATGTTTTATTACAGTGATTTAATTTCTTTATCTCAATGAATTAAACTTAGAAGTGAAAATATTAGATTCAATTTGATTATTTGACATATAGGCCTATTCATGTTAAGAGGTGTAGGTTAAGAGGAGTTTCTAAAGTAAAATAATTAAATTTAAATAATACTGTAGATTTAATATTTAAATTATTTAGGTTTTATAAATAGCGAAAGTAGTATTTTATCTAAAATTATAAAATAATTAAATAATAAGATAATTTCACATGAATAATTTATAATTAAATTATTTAAATTATTTGTCTCTGCCTCTGAAGCTTTTTAAATACTTTAGAAAAAATTACGAAGGAAATTGTTTGCCACAAACGAATTTTTTAAATTTGTAAATAAGAACATAATTAACAAATGTTAACTTTGTCAAGTAATTCTAAGAAACGAACAATGCTAATTAATCGATGGAAATAGATTCAAATTTAAACACCTTTATTCAGAAAATACAGATAGTCATCTTTACTAGAAAAATGATGAATCATACATAACAAGAGCACAAAAGAAAATATTTCCTGCTTGCAGTCAAGCATGAAAGAACTTCCTTATAGATCATTTTACTGACATGATTTTTAAGTTAGAAAATGAATTTACAACTAAATAATTTTCAATGAAATTAAAAATTTAATTTCATAAATCTCCGAAGTATGAAAATTTATCACGCAAGTTTACCACACAAAAATAAAATGTTTAAAAAAATATTTAGGCCATCTAGAAAATTTTTCAGATGAATAGAGTTATTATAAAATTTCATATTCATAAAAACATTCAAAATATATAAACTAAAGTGTATTCATTCTTAATTTTACCTTTAATCATAAGATAAACATATAGTTGTTGAAAAATTGTCTTTATAAACTGTAAATCCTTAATATAATAATTAAAACATTAATTTAAATTTATTTGCCCTTTATATAATATGGTATATCAAAGTATAGTATATTATTTTAAATGTATTAACCGTGATAAGTTCTTTATATCATTGCAAGATATATTTGAATGAAAGTTGTACATTGCATCACAAAATGGAGCAATAAAATAACTTTTTTTTTTTATTGCTTAACACTATTTCACTTTAACTCTGTCCAAATATAAATCCAAACCTGTTTTAAATACAAGTATATATCATAGTTTCTTACATTTCATACTATCTGGTGCGAATATTGCAACAGGAATGGTAAGTTTTGTTCTGTTAAATCTAAAAATGTTTTCAAATATTTATTTTTAAAATATTTAGCTAAGAAATGCTAATTTTTAACTTATTTCAGCATTTCAAACGCTTTAATGAAATTTGACAAATGATTTTACTGTTAAAATTAAACATATTATTTCAAGTATTATTAAAGTTTAATTAAATGAATTTTATTTTCTCCTATATTTATCTAATATATATATATACTGTATACATAAAGAATCGAAGTAGGAGGCGTTATGCTCAATACTGTTAGTACATTATGTCAGTTCTTACCAGTTATTATATTAAAGTGGGTCAGGGTGTTCAGTCACATAGATGGAGACAAAACCGAACTTAAAAAACTTCAAGAGGAATTTTATATCAGTACTATAATATCAGAGTCGAAACTGTAATGAATTATTTAACGAAATCGCATAACAAAAGTTTATAAAAAGGTACAGTACTGTAAATTTATTTTAATTAACTCTTTAAGATTTTATTTGCTTAAGGAAATTATTTAAATCTTCAAGAAACTGGTTATTTCATTATAATCTTGAATGTTTCGGCTTTCCTAGAATAAATGTTACCTTTAAATGAATAAAAATAACAAAAGAAAGTTTTTTTTATATATTAATATATAAGCTATTTATATATTCAGTTCTAAAGAAAATTTTACCAGAGGAAATTTTACCATTTTAAATTAAATTTAATTATCGTTAGCAAATTAAATATTTTACATTCAGTTATAATAAAAAATGATAAAAATTTAGATTCAGCTAAAATTTGTAAAAATTGGAGATTTTGTTTAAATTTTTTATTCCTTTATTAAAATTGCTAATAAAATTTTTCATAAAATAAATTCGTATAGTTTTCTGTATTTCTAAAACCTAGTATAAGATCAGCTTTATTTTGTTGCTCATACACTACAGTTGATTATTCAATGGGGTCAGCGATAAACTTTTACAGGCAATAAAATCGATGTTTTTTATATGAAAATTAAAAGAACAACTTTGAAATTTATAAAATTAACTTTTAATAAACGAATAAAAAGAATATGCATATAAATGAATTGAAAATACATAATATTTTAAGACAATTATATATCATCTTGTAATGTCTTATTGCATAATATGACACGCGGAGTATACAGCTTTCAAATTAATTACAACTATGCTTGTGCTGTAAATAGCTGTATTTATACCAATTATTATTTTAGCTGCTTAATATTCGCCTACGTATTCGAAGAGTTGTCGAAATTATGTGTGTGAGGAAAAGAATTTTACGTTCATTTTATAAGTTCAATTTGAAATGTATTAAAATTCCATTCAGAGCTTTAATGCATTTCCAATGGAACGAACAAGGAAGGCCTATTTTATTCTAATTTTCTCACGTTCTTGTTGGAATAAGTATAGAATAGGAAGTTATTCAATATAAAATGGATCATATTCTCGAATTATTTTTATGTTGATTTATTTTTACTCTTTATAGATATGATAAATGTGTAATTTGATTAAATTATCACATTTATCTAGTTTTCATTTTGTTGGCTAATCCTCACAGATCACTTCTCAACCAAGCATTCACACTCGATAGTATGATGATGCTGTATTCACTATCACCTGTTCTATTAATTTATAAGAGCAAATCTACTTTCGTGTTGCTAAACACGATAAGTAACGGTCCTATAAAATAAATATAAAGTATAGACATTATTTCTTTCTAAATCATATGCTTTCAAAAAATATGTCCTGAATGATGAAAGATGCTATGTTGCAACGATATAAATACTACATATTAGCAGGAAACTGCGATATAAACAGGCAGTCTCTGAGGTTGAGGAAGAATTTACTCACCGAGTTACTCCACATGTCATAAGAAGCGATTAAAGGGGTGATCTCTCTTTTCCATTAGTCTATTGTCAGGCTATTTACTAGCAAGATCCTTCCCTCTTTCTTTAAACTTTTCTATATTCTTCTCATTTCGTCATTCTTTCTTCAAATAGTTAAACAACTGAGCATGGTCCGTATCTCTTTCATTAATATTAAAGTAAGCAGGCAAATGGCAAATACCTCACGGATTATAACGAGACCTGAAATATTAAAAAAAAAAAAACGAGATTATATTTTCAGTAGATACTTAATGTTTCAGACGGCAATATAACGCAGAATCTATATTCCTTCTGATTTATACACTGGAATAGACTTCATTTTTCTTGAATTAAGCTATTTTTAAAAACTAAAATCTAATATATAGTTTTGTTATTTTTATACTAATGCTTATCATATTTAAAAAATGTTAGTTATTTAATATTAATAACAATATTAAATATTTAAGTCAAATTAACAAAAACAGGAGTTAAGAGATATCGAAATAATGGCTGTTTTTGTAATATTATTGAAGTTATTTAAAAATAAAAACAAATATTTTTGAATTAATTTTGGTGGGTTTCTGATAAATATTAACAGATGAAAGAATTATTGCTTAAAGAATTCCTTGAAATTTCATAATTCAATCTAAAGATATTAAATTTACGACATTCCCACAGAACTATTTAAAAATGTGCTGTAATTCTATTACATATTTTCAAAGCAAAATTTTGGCAGTTCTTTATAACGTTATCATAATTATAAGTAGTCTACAAATTATTTTTAAGATTCGAAATTTTACGTTTGCAATAAATCCAAATACACAACTATATTTTCTAACCGTTGCCCAAGTTTGTGTTTTGTACTGCATTTAAATTTATAATATGCCAGTTACGCTAGAGTTACAGTATTTGGAATTAATAGTATGTTTAAAATTCTGTAAACAAAATATAAAAAGCAAAAATATAAAATAATAATTTAATAAAGTTCCAATTATGATATTAATAATAAAGGCATTATATGTATCATGATGTGATCCTTTTAATCATGTTGCATGCAATTTACGTATTAAATATTGACAACTTAAAGAAGTTTGATATTGTAGATCTCTTTTTCTTATTGCTATTGCAATTTGATAACATTTTTATCAAACTTTATGTTTAGAATAGCAAAGTATAAATTAATAAAGAATTGTCATTTTATATTAAATATTATTTTATTTATAGCGAAAAATATTATTGTTTGAAGAAATTATATTCAGCATAATGTAGTCCTACATATTTTCCCTCTAAATCACAAACTAATTATTCTAATGAAACAAAACTTTAACGATAATTTAAAAAAATGAAACTATCGGAAGAATGCATACGTATTGATTGATTGATATAAGATCATATATGCACGATAAAATAATTTCTCGAGATTCTTTCCCAAATTCGATTAATTTATATCTGTCATTATTACTAAAATATTGTTTAAAATTATATACGAAAATTATATTGGTATTTGGAAAAATATTTAAATTTTATTATTATCAATAAAATTTTAATATCTTTTAAAATTGTATTTATAACATTGCTGCAAATTTTAATCTTATATTAAGAATATTATACTGCATTCATAAATTACAATACTGTACTTTTTAAACAGATTTTATTTATATAGTTTCTTTTCATTTTTATTAATTAACAAGACAAAAAATTAAAAATTTTAAAAACGCTGAATGTGTAATGTATCAACTTTTAATGTAAGATATAAATTTAAAAAAATGCTTTCTTAGCCAGACTTATCTCTATTATTCAATAAAATTTAATTTTAAAGCATTTCTTATAAGAAGATAACTTGCAATAAATTAGCTCTATATGCGTGAATATATGGTAAAATAAATTAGCATTTTTTACGCGTAATTTATTTTACCATACGGTTAAAAATTTATAAATTTGGAAAATCCTATTTATTATCGTGCATGAATTTCTAATCTTCTTCTTCGGGTAATATGGAGGTGAATTTCTAATCAATCACACATATGTCTTTTATTGTGAGAATTAGATAGAATTTGCATAAACCGAAATATTATTTCTGATCATAGCTTAAATTTTATAAAATAAATATTACATAGAAATTCTAATTTAAACATTTTATTAATAAAAATAATATAAAACATTATTTTTATAATTTAAACTTGTTTTATGTTAAAAAATATCGAAGTTTTTATTTTCGGAAATAGAATCGTATCGATCTTACAATTTCATATGTGCAATTTTTGCATTGTTTTTATAGTCTACGTGATTTATATTATTGTTATAAATAAATTATTCGAATTTTTCGGGACATTTTATTAATCGGATTATTACTTCTTTTGAATTCATTATCAATTATTATCATATAGTTTAAAAAGAGAGAAAAATATATCAGCTTATTTTTATTTTTAAAAGTTGATGCAGCTATTCTATATTATTAAGACTGAATCATTGATAAATTATATTAATTAACATAAAATCGAAAAATAAACAAATAAAGCCAAATACATTACTTAGTTACTCTTAAACAACAATAAATATATTTGATTTGAATTAAATTAATAGTTGAAGTTTATTAACATATCATCAGTTATTATTCCCTTCAAATTATTGGTTGTCATTTACTCGAATCCAAAATATCTAAGCAAACATATATACCAAATAAATATTGTAATTAATAATATTAAACACAAAAACTGAACTTAAAAGTTACATTATGCACAAAGTACAGTTATAGTAAGTTGTGTAATGAAATTACATTCGGATAGATTCTCTCTTATGACAATTACGACATCTAAGTTATTCATACCTTGTTCATATTTCCAGTCACAAGCTTGAAACTAAAAGGAAATTGCAAAACTTCATAATAATTTGCAGCATCTATAAAATATTAATCAGTTTTAGCTTCTCCATTACAACTTGTTATTGATTAAAACCAGGTAAAATACTTAAGTAATTGAAAATTGCTATTCAAATTAAAATTAATATTAATGAATCTTACGAAAATATAGTATAAAAATTATATTATTCATTTTAGATAATTAAAATTTACAAAAAAACATATTTTTATATATTAAAAACGTAGACATGTTTTTAATAAAAATTATTTTATTTTTTATAATAATTTTATGTTAAAATAAAAATATATAAAATAAAATTATGAAACGACTTATAGAATGAAATTGAAAATGCTGATATATACATGTTTCTAATTATTTATTGTAAACCTATCTGAATAATAATAGTGATGATATAATCTTTACAGTTAAGTTTCTATTAGAAAACCACCGGAAGTAATTTCCTATTTAAATTAAATCAACGAGGTTAAGTACAAGTCTTGGTCGATGCTAATTGGATAGTAATTACGTAACACAGGAATCCTTGAGTAGTTAACAGGATGTGGTGAATTTACCTTATTAATGATGTTTGAAGTGTTATAATTTCAAAGTTAGAGACAAAATGAAGAATGGTAACATAGCAAACGGAAGCAACGGAATTAAAATAGAAGAAAAGGAGTCCTACAAAACTATTTATAAGAGGATTATTTTCAAGCATAAAATATTAATTCTTGTAGCTATTTTAATTATTTTAATAACTATAGTGGGATTAGCAATCGGAATAACTTTAAACCAAAAAACCAGCGAAGATCGTCGTTCTGCTACTTCCGACAAATTGAAATTGCCGAATTTTCGTCTTCCATCGACAGTATTTCCAAGACATTATGTGCTAGAAATCAAACCGTACTTAATTCCGGATAATTTTAAATTTGAAGGTAGTGTAAAAATTAGTCTGGAATGTGTTAAGAAGACAAATGAAATAATTCTTCATGCATTGAACTTAACCATTAACGAAGACAGTGTTAAATTACAAACTACGGATAATAACGATGTAGAAATTTCTGGCATTAAATATTATCCAGAAATCCATTTTATAGTTATTGAATTAAATCAATACTTAAATTCCAATAGTAGTTATCAGCTATCGCTAAATTATTCTGGAAAAATGCTTAATGATGGAAAAGGAATTTTTTACTCCACTTTCGAATATTACTTTTTTGATGCTATTAAAAATAAAATAAAGTTGAAGTTAAAGAAAAAATACTGAAATTAAATTAATAAAAAATTCGATTAATGAATTGTTTTTCGATTTACATTTAAAAATATATTTATTAAATTACGTATAGACCTACTTTTCGATTTAATATATGTATATTTTTTCAGTCTTGTTTCGACACAGTTTGAGCCAATTTATGCAAGAAAAGCTTTTCCGTGTTTCGACGAACCTGCAATGAAAGCTAAGTTCGACATCCGTATTATAAGATGGGAAAATCTAACGTCTCTATCTAATATGCCAAAGTTAAATACAGAGTCATTGTACGTCAAATAAAATATATATTTAATTTTAAATTATCAAATAATAAAACATTTTATAATTTTATTTATTATTTTAAATCCAAAGTTTGACCTAAAATAATCTTACTAAATTAGAGCAGATCATGATGGATAAATATATCATCCATTATTGACTTAATTTTTAATTTAGAAGCAATTGATAATTACAACTGTTAATTCTTTTTTTTTTATCCAATAAATATAATAATTAATTTACTTTTCACATTTCACTTAAAAGATTAATAATGACAGCTATGAAAAGTTATATATGAAAAAGTTTCATTATCATAAATAAAATAATAACTACTAAATTACAATAATTTTTTTCTATTAAATTTAATATATATTTAAAAAATTATTCTTATATAAATATTAAATTTTGCAAAATAAAAGAGAAAATCATTTTCGCTTTCATTTGCAAACTTTTATAATTTATTTCATTATAAACTTTAAAATTGTTAATATAATCGGACATATTTGAATATTTTTAATTAAAAATTTTTATTTTTCAATATATAATTTTTACCCTATAATATTTTTCTAAATACTGAAATTTTAATAAAATGCATTCAAATTTTTCTTATTTGCTTACAAATTATTTAATTAAAAATTACATTAAATAGGAAGGATGGGTGGGAAGTTGATATATATCAAACTTCCATGAAAATGTCTACTTACTTAGTAACGATTGTTATAGGAAATTTAACAGGAATAACTAAGGAAAAAGTAAGTAATTATAATAAATTTAAATTTTTAATGTTTAAAATTTATTTAGCCTATAATAATATAGCTTATTTGTTTCATTTATTTGGAAAATTAAAATATAAAGTAGCTATTTTAACTTATTAATGAAAATTTCATTTTTAATAAGTTACTCCTGCTTATATGGCATTATGAAAGTTTAATTATTAAAAAGTTATGGATAAATGCATTTACAGATAGAATTTTAAGTACTTACTCTTATATAACATTGACATTCATGCTCAAAATATAGGCCAAAAGGAGAATAAGGATAAATTATTTATATGTTGCTGAAAGATTACGTGTGATGTTTAACAATAAGTAAATGATACGGGGAAGACAGATGAGTCGACGTGAGAAACTATTAGTTCAACTTTTAACGAGGGCAAGGTCATCGACCACTGTCATAATTGCCTTATCTAGATCTTCCTAATATACGAACTGATATGAACTCTATGAGAATAGAAATAAATATGAATGTTAATTATATTTAATTCTGTAAACTTATTATTAAATTTTAAATCCTAGGAATTATTTTATCATAATTTTAAAACTTAGTAAAATTTGTTTTATTTTTAATAAGCAATTCCAGTTGCTTTTAGCAGACTTCGAGATGAAAACTACTTAGTATCATCATTATACCTATTTATCTATCTTCATGTGTCAACTCGATTATGCCTAAGTATTTTCAAGAAATTTGGGCTTTTCTCATAAATCTATCGAGAAAATTCTATTTTATATGAATATTATAACAGCTTTAGAATAGATTAGAAATAAACACTTAACATTTATATCTCTTTGCTCCAAAAAACTGCATTCCATGACATGTCATGGAATGCAGTTTTTTGGATACACCCAAACGATGCCGCGTCTAAAACGCGTCTATGACGATACGCTCCGTGTGCAGAGGGCCTAAGCATTTCCAGTGATTTAACCATTCATCTAAATTTTGTAAAATTCATTATTAGATCAAAATATATTAAGAATATCTCAGAAATTTGATCGTCAGTCATTTTTAAATGTTAAAGCTATAGATTAATACTGTATCGATGACATATTTTGTTGAATGTGACGCAATTTCTGCAGGTGGTGACACCACTCCTGGCTCCCCTGGGTGATCTAGTTACTCCTATTCTGAGTAAAATTCCGTATTACCTGAAGAAGTAGAAGATTAAAATTCGTCACTAGCGTGGGTCTACTGGGCAGCACCGGGTGTGTGCAATCAGTTGTCTCTTTTTGCTCTGTGCATTATGTAGTGTTACTTAATTTTTTTTAATTAAAAGAATTTGTTTGCACTCTTGTGTCCTGAATATTTATTTTATTCAAAATCAACACATTTATTAGCAAAATTTTTTAATTAAATTTCATAAATATCTACTAATTAATTCGAGAATCATTAATGGAGACATAGATAATTACAGGCAATACGATGATGTTATAAGCCTCACTTTTCTATTGAAAGTAGATTAAAAATAGTTCGATGCTGAAAATTAATAATAATAATTATAATATGGGAGTAAAAGTTATATTTATTGTTAGAAATTTATAACAGAAAATAAAATGCTGTGTCAGAAACATCGATATTTCACATCTTATTCATTTGCATACAGGCCTACAGAAACCAAGGATGATAGAAAGAAACAAATGTAATCACATTTCTGAATTTAATAATAATTATTAACATTATTATAGTGTTTTATTAATAATACACTATAATAATTATTACTGTTACACTGTAATTTATTAACATTATTATAGTGTTTTATTAATAATACACTATAATAATTATTACTGTTACACTATAATTATTATTATAGTGTAACAGTAATAGCAAATGTAAATTTGCCCTCCCTTTTCTGCAACGCGTCCTCGGAAAGGAGGAAGCGCTCCTCGATTTTCTCGCAACAATCGCACCCATTCGTGAAACAATTTTCTTCTTTAATGAAATGTATGTTCGCTTTTGTGACCCGAACCTTTTTCTCGCTGCAAACTTTCCGTAAAGGAGTGGAAGGGAGTGTAATTCGGTTACTTATTTCGTAAATCGACGTTAGAATCGATTTTTATTTTTTAATTTATCTTTTTTCAGATGAATAAAATTTTCAAATTTACGTATTAAAAGAAATAAATTTCCTTTTATTCGTTTTTAATTTCATTTTATATCTCGTTTTTATGTTTTTGCCAGGTTCAGTTCGGTGGTGCGCCACGCACTCCTCGCGCACGGGACGACCACCACTAGTACTTTCGTTACTATCGATAGATCGAGTATTTTTTATAAATTTCTAGTGTTCTAGTACGTTTAACCGCGGATCTAGTACTTTCTTCCTTCTAAATAATTTGAATAAGTCGAAATTTTAATTAAGGCATACTTTTTCTTCGTCCTACAACAGTAATAAATCTAATTTTAGATTACCGAGGCACCGACTATCGTCGTCTAATTTCGTCGGTAGATGGTGAAATATTTTATGAAATCTCGATATATTACCAAATACCCCGATTGAAAAGATAAATCTAGCCGATAATAGTCAGTTTTTAGACATAGAAAATGTATATCTAGGCAGGAGATTGGAAGCTCTTCTAACCAGTTTAGATAAGAGTGAAAAACCTGTAAATTAATATACGCGTTAAATGCTAGTTATTTCTCCTGTTATATCGAATGACAACGCGGTTCTCGGACTCTAAATGACTAAAGAAAAATCGAAATTCACCTGGCGTATGTCAGGTGAATTTTTTTTCTTTCCGTATTTGGCGTACAACTTTTAATTTAGAGGTTTTACATCGAGTTCATTTACGAGGTGATTTTCGATTTATAATAAGGTAGTAATATCGTAAAATGCCCTAAATAAAGTGAAACGAAAGCGAATAAAAATTTAGTACTTTTTCCAGATTTAGTACCTTTTTCGCGTTGGTACAAAATATTTTTGCCAAGTGGTCAGCCCACTCGCGCATATATCGGGCGCGACACCGCCCCTGGCCGTAGACTAGTGCTCCACAGTTTGGAAAACGTCGCTCTAACGGGCATCTGGAAAACTGCGACAGACGGAGATATGGTTTAACAATTTCCAGCATATATTGGAGAATCGAAGATATTATATTCGCTATATTTTTTATTTTTGCCAGTGACGATGGTCTTTCGATGCACCCAGCGCCGCGCCGATCGGCTAGACAACTTTCGAGATGGCGGCGCGCACCGATAAGGACATTACGTGCGGATAAGTATTTTTATCCTATCGTCCATATTTTCGTCATATGTAACAAATAGTGTGCAATTCAATCTTTCGTTTGGAAAATCTGTTTTATTTACGACATTTTTCGATCGGTGCTATGGCTGTTGTTCTTCCTATTCTAAACGGAAACCCGTCTTTTCCTAGAAAATTCAATAATTACCGTGGCAGAACTTAAAAATATAATTTAATAAGTTAGATTTAAGTTTCCCGACTGTAATTGTTACGCACACTTTACAAAAATAAAAATTTGAGATAGTTATCCGATTAATCGGCAATTTTCACTTAATTAAGAATTCGATATCGTCTCATTCAAACATAATAATAATATAATAGCCAGATGAATTCGTAAGTTTCATCAATTAATTTTCTTATAATTTATATTATAACGCGACTAAATGACGAATAATACTTTTTATTATTAATAATACACAGATTATTAAAGATCAAATATCTGATATAAAAGATACATTAAAAGAGAATTTGTTCAGCTGTAATAATTATTATAGTGTAACTATTAATAATAATGCTCGATGATTATTAGCTTATCTGTTATGCTGCTCTATAATTTATTACTGCATTAAATAATTGAATTAATGTATTTTTATTTGATTTATGATTTTTCTGACGTGAAAAAATCAGAATAAAAAATATTTTGAATTTAGAATGAATGTTTTAATAAGATCTTTCATTAATTCATTCGATATAAAATTTCATTATAAATTTAACATGTGCTCTTTCTTATAGTCATTTAACAATACTCTTATTCTGTCGGGGGCGTAGCTCACATGGTAGAGCGCTCGCTTAGCATGCGAGAGGTACCGGGATCGATACCCGGCGCCTCCAAAATTTTTTTACTTTTTTTTTGTTTTAATTTTATAAATTAGTGATGCCCCTAACTTTTCAATCCCGCGGATAACTCTAACCGTTAATCAATTATTATACTAGAAATTGGTCGGATCCGCTAAATCGTCTAAGAGGATAACGATCGATCTTACTGTTTGGGATTAAGCGGAACTTACAGCTTTTTTTCAATTAATCAATAAAATTTAATTAAGAATTTAAATGTTTTAAAGAATTTATTTAATTATTAATTTAGTTTTTTAATGAAATAAACACTATTTTTTTTTTTTTTTTTTAAATAATCATCATTATTATTAAAAGTTCAATAGCAATATTTAAATTATCTTCTTTAATAATTTTTCATCACATTAAAGTCAAAATTATATTAAATGCCTTAGATTTTTCTGAATTTTTTTAATGTTTATTTATGAGTTAGGCAATTCCTTTAATTAAAAAAAAATATTTATAATTTTTACATTTATAAAAGAAATTAAATATCTTTTTCTCTCCGAACAATATTATTATTATTATTATTATTTTATCGACTTAGCTTAAAAAATAATAATAATAAATATTATTTTATATTCAGACTTTAGCCTATCTATGAAAGTAATATTTTTAAATAAATTTATTTCAATTAAAGTTATGTACGAAATAATCGGATTTAATAACATCCTTATTTTAAAAAGTTTAAAAAAATAATATTTATATAATTATATATAACTGCTAACAGATGGCGCCATGTATATATATATAGATAGTTCCAAGCAAAATAAAACTTGGGAAAATATTTTGAATTTCTTTATTAAATTTTAAGAATGATATAATGCATTCTATACTTAATTAAAATTGAATTAAAATCGATAAATTACAATAATTTATTTCTCAACACAGAAAAAGTTTCTTTCTATTTTTTTAATCATACACAATACAGTTCGAATTAGAGTTAATTAGAGTATAATCAAAAAATAAATCGTTGCAAAATTGACAGATGCATTATTTTAAATTTTAGAATAAATTATTTACTGTACTTGATAATCGAGCAGTTATTTATTACGGATAATAAATTGTCTAAAACAATAATTATCGAGTTATACAACAATAAAAACTCTGCAATACGATCTAGTACGTTGACAATATGACGTATCGGCAAGTACTGTATTTCTTTTGTTAAAATTTTCCGATAGGTAAGTATAGCAATATTATCAGAAACAATACCAAGCGAGTAAATCACCTGGACAATAAATGCAATTAAAATAGCGAATGTGGCGTGACTAAATATATATTGTTAACGTTTCGCATTTACGTGAGTAGCGATTGTTAAAGAATTTCTATAAAACGAATATATCAAGAGACAAAACAGAATTTAAAAAAATTCTTATTTATTTTTTTCTGGTCACAAGATCATGCAAATTTAGCTGAATTTGACAGTAACTGTTATCGGAATTGCATATAGTATATATATCTAGCATATGACGTCGGTTTTTCTTGCGCCGGGACTGAAAACACGTATCACGTGACTGAGATAGGTTAAAGAAAAAGGAAAGTGAAGCTAGAAATAATTCTCGAATGTTGCGGGACTGTTTAGGAGATTTTGCGTGATGGGAATGGTAGTAATATTAAGAGACCGCGTGACTCATTAACTTCCGGGGTACAGTTTGTTATTGAAACAGGTGGAGTGTTACGTGATCAATATTTCCCATCTGATGGTAAATTATATTATGATGCGTACACAAATACATATCGATAGAAAAATCATACGCGAATTTGTTCAAAATTGATACGGAATGTTATCAGTTCACTCGAATGTTTAAAAAAAATGCTGCAGCCTATCGTGTAACAAAAAAAAAGCTATAACCGTCCTTCTGCCTGATCACGTGACGTTGACATTTCTGGGCTTCAAGGTCGCACACCGGATGCGAAACACTCGACCAGTTTTCCAGATCACGTGATAAGTTTTTATCCTCTTTCCGGAAGGGCGTTCACCTCGTTTTGAACGTAAACAGCTAATTTTTGTTTTCTGTACGTCTTCGATTTCATCACGTGACGATACTAGGGTGTTGTCACACCGGGAGAGAAATTGCTGCACGTTCGTATTCAATGGGGTCAGTGGAACAGCATACCTAAGCGGGCGTGGTACATTTTTCCGTTTCTTGTGCATAATGGCTAAACCTCGAGAGAACGCTGGCGAATGCGTGGTGTCCGTCAGCAAAAAAACAATTTGATCCTTCCCATGTTGGAAATGCTGAACACAGAATACCAAATCTGTTTATGCGAAGATGTTTTCATCTCGCTAGGGTATAATGTTATAAATACTTTGAATGTGATGTAGTTATGTACTATTTTTTATTTTAATTAATTTTGATATAGTTATAAATAATTTAGTGAAAATTAAAGATTTTCATATACAAAACTAACTATTTAAATATATTAATAAGTTAATTTCGGCTGCAAAATATTTTTTTAGTTTCACTTTATAGATTATAAAATCAGTAAACCAATATTTATCAGAATTGCATCACGTCGTTTCCAATCAGATCTATTAAATTTGAACTTCTGATTATTTCATCAACTGGCAGAAACCATCTAATTGCGTAAATATATGTTATAACTGCTATTATTATCACTTTTTTAATCAAATACTGTAGATAATATTCTTTGAAACTTCTCCATTCACTCATTTAAAGCAATAGCAAAAATATATGATAGCTTGTTTGGAGGCATAGAGTAATAAATTTTTTACACAACGATATGGCATCCAGTATGAACGTCACGTTAAGCACCTTTAGTAATAATAATAATAATAATAATAATAATAATAATAATAATAATAATAATAATAGAGTAATTATAGTATTAGAAATTTGATGCCTTTCGTGCAACATGGCTATAGTACGACTGCATCGTCGCCCCATGCTACAATATACTGCTGTACATATGAATGGTTTTTTACGATTCCTGAAACCGCAAGACTATCGCATGTAAGATGTTTATATGATACGCTTCCGTGAGACTTTTAATATCGGGGCTCACGTGATACACTTTTAATAGGAGGAGTCACCACGCTGTATATGAAAAACCGAGTTTGTTTTTTGATCCAGTAGAAGAGGTCGGTGTTCTATCGATCATTTTCCCTGGAAGGGAACGAATGAAAACAATTTTTTTTAAATT
Organism: Olivierus martensii; assembly: GCA_000484575.1. NCBI lineage: Eukaryota > Metazoa > Arthropoda > Arachnida > Scorpiones > Buthidae > Olivierus > Olivierus martensii. The sequence goes on along the minus strand of AYEL01079939.1, from coordinate 38,910 downwards.
TTATTTTCGCGTTTAAACTGTACATCTCTCTCTATTTTAAGTTTTATTTCGTTTTATCGCCTTATCATCCGTTTTAATGGAATTTTTATTAAACTAGGATTATGTTTAAATTTACCCGATACCAAATTCGGTTATCTTTGACGCATTTTAATACAAAATCTATATCACACGATGATATTAATGTATTAAGGATCTGGACACTGTATAGTATTAAATGATAACTTTTGTGTTTAGTTTATATTTATATCGGTTGTCCAATTGCGTGATAAATAATAACCGGATAGCGACAATTGTAAACCATGAGAACGAATTGCTCTTCAACATTCGGGACAATATCTCTGGTACACGTGGGTTGGAGGCGTAGTATCACCAACCCGTGATCTAATGTCAAGAAATAATAAACCAATTTTTATTATTTTTTTTTCTCGACTGATCGCATGTCACGCAAATTGTTTTTCGAAATTATTTGCACGCAATTATTATTTAATAAAAAAAGCAAATAATAATTGTTTGCAAAGCCACCATAAACCGCCACCCTCCTTTACCGCCAGAAAGGACCTTCGAACCAATGGTGGCGGCGTAAAGAGGTTTGACTGTACTTTGATACAATCACCAATACTATAAATTATTCCGACTGTTACAATCACCAATACTTTGATATTAATAGAATTATTGGTGATTGTAACAGTCGGAATAATTTTTCGCCAATAATTTATTGGTTCAGCGTCTGAATTGCTACGTTTCATATGCATTTCAAATTGTTTAGCATATTTCAAAATGCAAACGGCAACCAATTATACAAAACAATATAAATTTTGATTGCAAAAATTAATCTAAATTTATTTTTATATAAAAATTTAAATTTAATTCAAATGCATTACTCACATACCATTTAAGCTGATTCACTAATACAGTATTTTACTTTGAGTATTATTGATATTATTCATAGATTTATTAATAAAAAGAAACAGTATATTGTATCTTACTTTGAGTAAAGTTTTTTTATTTTATAAATACGTTAGATGTGCATTTATATGTCGCTTATAGTAGCATAAACAAAATTTCATGGTATTGAAAGTAAACAATAGATATTTCTTAATGTTTTAGAAATATTACCTGCAGACTGATTCGCTAACAGTTTGAGAAATTTTTAACATTTAACGAAATTTCAGATTTTTACAGATAACCAAAAATATATCTATCAAAATCAAAAATAATTTAAATACTGGCACTGCTCTAGTTACGAACATTCATACTTGTGAGTGTGAAATTTCATTTTCAAATTTCACGGAATTTCAAAAACTTCTCAATTATTTTAAATAATATAATAGTATTATAATGATAGCTCTAGCAATCAATATAATGTAATTTATATTATGCATATTACAGCAGTATTTCAAGATGGCGTCGATTACACCAAAAATTATTCGCTTTATATTTGGAACTTTTCATTAAAATCTGTGAAATAAAAAATTTTTAATTAATCAAATTGTGAAATATATTACAATCTACAGTAAGTAAAGTTATTTCAGTACTTTTGGAGCCAAAATAATTTATTTATTTATTTATTTAAACGAAAGAGATAGAGGGCTGTACATAAAGCTTAGCCTCTTGAAAAGGAAGAGAGAAGTGAGAAGGAGATAGGAAAGGTGAGAATAGTTTAAAGAGTCCTACCAAAGTAGCGTGACAGGCCGCTAGAGGAAATGGAGTTAGGCAACTAATGCATTCACATGACCCCCGGCGCCCGCAGCGGGCGAAAACTAAAAAGTTCATAATGCAAAGTCTCTCAGCTTGGGAGAAGCAAGCCGCTAGAGGAAATGGAGTTAGGCAACTAATGCATTCACATGACCCCCGGCGCCCGAAGCGGGCGAAAACTAAAAAGTTCATAATGCAAAGTCTCCCAGCTTGGGAGAAAAACAAAAAATATATATATATACGATATTTACATGTTGCCAGAATTCGAACAATTAAAATAGGAGAAAAGTTCAATTGGTGCTAGATCCAGCAGAAAAGAGGTTTCAGAAGTGCATCCTTTGGAGATTTCCTGAAGAAAAGAAGTCTTCGCAGTTTGAAGAAGTCAAAGTTCATCTTCCTTTGCGACAATATTCCACTCCTTTAGGATTAGAGATTCATCAGTCCTTCAGTCGTTCGAAATTCCCGTCTTCAATTCCTTGTAGAATATAGTATTAATTCTTCCAATTCTTCCAAAGAAAAAATATCAATATTCCGCTCCTTTAGGATTAGAGATTCATCAGTCCTTCAGTCGTTCGAAATTCCCTTCTTCAATTCCTTGTAGAATATAGTATTAATTCTTCCAAAAAAAAATCCTAAGTTACAATTTAAACATTGACGCAGAATAGTAGCCAGCACCTCTGCTAGGTTGAAAAAAACAAGCATGAAAGTTACAAAATTTTACATTGGAAAAAAAACGATGCCAAACTAGTTAACAGGGGAATTGCCAAAAGAAGGTTTCAGGGACTTTGTATTTTTAAGAAATTTCTTAAACTCAATGAAAATTGGCTTAATATCGATTAGCTGAGAATTGTGACACGGCCAGTTAGTCATTTAACAAAGTAGTTCTCTCTAATTGTCCTCTAATTTTTTTCAAAAAGAGAGCAGTTGTAAAGAAGGTGAACAGAATCCTGTTTTCCTCCCTCTGTGCAATAACAATTTTCGTTATTTTTAAGTTTAAACCTAGTCAGGTAAGCCCTGAAATTACCATGTCCAGTGATGGTTTGCGTAATACTGGAGTCGATGTCAGCATGTTTGTTGTAAAAGAAGTTTTTAATGTTGGGAAGAAAAGAAAATGCCAATCTACCAGTAGATGCGTTATTCCTATTGTTTTAGTATCTCAATTACTAACAATCCGATTTACGAACAAAATTTACTTACGAATTATCAATGTAACTAGAGGAGCGCCTGTATTGGCAACAATTACTAAATATTTTTATTCGGTATCTAGTGATCATAATCTTGCGTTAAATAACTTACTGTATTTAATATACTGTAGTTCTGATGCTTTCCAAACTTATGTATTGGCATTCTCATTTCTTAAGAACAATTCCATTTCTCTCATTTTCTTTCATAAAATACTTAAATTGAATATAATCGTATCCATTCGTTATTCTATTTTATGTATATTGACATGTTTGTTTATTTCAGATATCAATTTGGACTTATCCGGATAAAATTGATTCAGCAAATTTTTCTTTAAACTTATCTCCTAAAGTTTTAAAATTTTTTGAAGATTTGTTTGGCATACCTTATGAAGCACCTAAATTAGGTAATTCTTTTATTAAATTTATTCATCTATTGCTTCTACGTTAATAAATATCGAAAATAAACAGTAAATTTTTCGCCAAAGAAAATTTTTTCAATTTATAATTTCTATTGAATCTCTCGAGCAATTCATTATTCAAATTTTTTCAATAAATCACTTACAGTTCTCATCATAAAGTACATTAGCAGCTTAAGGCTATTCTTTGATGAATATTTACGGGATTTAAAATAAAATAAAAACTTAAAAAATATTAAAAATGAAACTTCCCAATCTTTATTTATTTTTTATGAATTCATATATCTTAAAAATGATTAAAAAGAATCATAATTTCATATAATCTAAGAATAATATAACAATATTTAATTAAATATTGTACACATAATTAAAATATAACTTAAATGTAAATGGAGAGAAAATAAAACTGAGCAGTTATTTTACTCATATTATAATTAATTGACAGGAAATAATAAATTCATTGTTATGAATATTGACAAGTATCGTCATCGAAGAAGAAGCTGAGCAAACAAATAAAATACATAAATAATAAAATTAATTTATAGTCTATTATTTATATATTACTAAATTTAAATCATTTATACAAAAATTATTATTTTTTAACTTAAATTGTTTTCATTTCCTTTAAAATGATCATTAATACGGAATCTTAAAATGGTAATTACTAAAAATTTAAATAATAAAAGTAAATACTTCATAATAATTTAAACATTATATCGAATTCTGTTATACAGAAATTTTAATTAATAAGGAGAATTTTATAAATTAAATAATTCTTATTATATAAATTTTTAATTCAAGAAAATTGAATTAGATATTGTAATAATTTTAATTATTTTTATTTTTCTATATAGATATGGTGGGACTTAGATCTGATAAAGTTATTGCCATGGAAAACTGGGGTCTTGTTTTATATCCAGAACAGCAATTATTATATGATGAAGAAAGTAAACTTCTAAGTAAGAGAGAATTAATATCATCAATTATTGCTCACGAATTAGCTCATCAGGTATTGTTAAAATAAATTATTAAATTTTACTATAGAATAATTTATAGATTGAGAAACATTCTTACTTATTTTAGAAATAAAAATAATCAAAATTATTATTATTTGCGCTTTTCGTTTCACGATACAATAATTAATAGATATATAAGATCTATTTTTTTAATGAAACTATTAAGATCTGTAATATATTTTAAGAAAAACTGATGGAGATTACTTTTGTATGGATATCAATTACTTTAATAATTTATAATAAAAGTTTATCTACTTAAATCTTGAACATATTTTTATTTAACTAATACAGAATTTTATTTTTTATTTACACATTAACTGATTGATAATGCTCACAATTGATACTGAAATCAAATTTTATGATGAAAAATGATATAATATGCATATAAGCCATTTTATAGTCTGTATGGCCATTCGATGTTTATTTTATTAAACCATATTTTTCAATTTTTTTGTTATCTAAACAGAAAAGTCATTACTGCTTTATTATTAAACATTCATAAATAAGTAAAAAATTCCTATTTTAATGGATTTATTTTACTTCAAAATCAAGAAAATCTGAAGATTAATCCATCTACTTTCGTTACATGTCTTCTGTTTTCGAATGACTGAAGTGCTGGATTAAAAAATGTTTAATGACATGACCTGATATTAAATCGGACAATTAGCTCAAAAGTTAACTTTTAGTAATTGGCTCAAAAATTATTATGTAATCACACGTTGCATAGAAAAACGATAAGGTTACGCTATAGGTCTCATTTTCCTGTTACAAAAATAAACTAACAAACAATTTTATTTCTATTATGCAAATATTTTCTTTTCTTTTCAATCATTATGTTAAAAAGTCATTTGAACAAACCAGAATAATTACATAAAATAAAATAAGTAATGTATATTTAATAATAGTTTATCTTTCTATTACTGTTTATTTTATAAATAGCATCGGAAAACTAATCATTACATTTAGCATATATTATTTTATTGAAAATTAAACAAAAAATTAAACCAGTTATAGAGGAAGCTATAGAGGAAGCACTAAATAAATATGAATTATTATTTACATTTTTTTTTATCAAAGTTTCTAAATTAATTATGACAAATTCAAAATCTTTTGCGTGTCAAAATCAGGCAACATATATTATTGCATGCCATGATATGTATATGCTGATTTAATTAACTAATTACAGAGTAAAATATAAATATTCACATTTATAAATAAATTATACTTTTTATTTATATTATTGGTGACATATAAATGAATTTAAAAATACTAAAGTTTAAAATAAATAAAGAAAAAATTAAATAAAAATAAAAAGCTACTATAAAATTTTGACGCGTGCTATTGATTTGTCATCAATGCGCTAAACCATTTATCATTAAAATTGTTTAATATTATTGTGATTATCCAGAAATAAAAAATAGCACAAAAATTACACTATACAAATATTGTTACAGTCAGTGATTTTGAACTATTAAGTACAGTGATTACATGAAAGCAACTTTCCGTGTTCATTTTCAGATTTAACTTAAGAAAAATTACAATGTTCAGAAATAAGCTAGCAATTTAAACGGAAATTTCTAATGCTTAAAAATTTAATTTTTAATATTTTTAAATAAAAACAAACTCTAAATTTATATTAGAAATATAGCGTATTTAATTTTGAAATTTCTATATAGTATATACAGTAGAAACTAGGCAATCAATAATGAACGATTTTAATCATGTAATCCATCTCATTTAATTTTTAAATATTAAATCACAACACAAGTCAATTGCAAAATAAATTATTCTTGAAGAAGGTCTTAAATAGATCTGAAAGCATTAAAATTAATTCTTAGTATTCTACTGAACTGAACTGTGCTTTATTGTGAATAGTTTGTTAATTATACTTTTCTTCATGATGACATAGCTTCTCATTTCTTAAATTGGGTTAATCACTTTTCAGTTTCAAAACAAGTTTGTTTGTTAATCTTCTTATTTGATAAGACTTCTTTTTATTTTTTATTTTATGCTAATCTTCTTTTTACTCAATTACGAAAAAATTATCAAAATAAAACCTAATTTATTTATTGATTTATATTTGATGACAAGCTATTTTTTAAAAATATTCTATAATAGATCTAAATCATTTATTTCCACAATTAATTCTTGAAAAGAAAATATTACTAATTCCTCTTAGACTTGAAATTATCATATAATATTTGAAAAATATTAACTAACTATAGTCTGTTTCAAGTTAACATGAAAGCCGAACCAGCAAAGGTAACACTGTATTCATATGCGATTTGTAAAAACAGCAATAGTATTCAGTTAAATTTTGTCACGTGATTTAAAAATATATATTTCTAAATCATCTCAATAATTTAATATTTCGATATTTTATTTCCAAAAACAACAAATTATAGGATAATATATCATTTTTATTTTAAAATATTAATATTAAATTTAAATAATAGGAAATTTTTTTTGTGTAGAAATATCCACAACAATGGTAGTGATTTACTGTCAGGTTATCTTGAAATAGACTATACTGTAATGGCCATTAAATATACTAAACACCAAAGAAATGTAAACAATAAAACGATGTTAAAAGGTTACATAATTTAAAATCGAGTGTTAAAAATTTTGTCTTGTTTAAATATTAAAGAATTAGAGAAAAATAAGCATCTTCCCCGATCCACTCTATATTATTGATGGAAATCATAATCATATCGCAATTTGTAATAAAAATGGCATAACATAAGAATTTATAAAGGAAATAAATAAATTTAATATTTAAATTTGAGACATGTTTAAAATTCTCGTCGCGACGGTCGACTTCACGCTGCGATTTTCGTCTAGACATGTAGTTACCAAATCATTAATAAATTCATTATATTCGTTTCTCTGGAAAGGTAAATGACCTTTATTATTTACGTAATATTAATTCTTAATTCTTTCAAGTATCAATGCTCTGAAAAGTATAAATAAATATGTGTAAAAATATCGATTTATATCTATAATAATTTGAAAGCTTCGTTTGATACATATCATTCTTATTTTACTTAAGAAAAAAAACTTCTTTAGGAATTCTTAAAGTAGTTGAAAATGCTATACTACAACTTCATCCTTCAAAATTGTTATTCGAAAATGCTTCTAAGATATTTGTCACAATACACAATATACGAATGACTTTTGAACTGATTCATTATATCTCGGCAAAAGAATTTTTGAAAAAGTAATAATAGAAAAGTATACTGTAGAAATTATGATGGATGACAAATAGCAATTTCCGAGATAATCCATAAATGGACGTGACTTCTGTGTACAAGCTAGACCCTATGAGACTGTACACTGTTTGGCTTTTGTCAAGTTGATTCTTTTGAGATTTGACGGTTTTCTTTTTCCCTTAGAAAATCCCAATAAGCTCTTTCCTTTCAAAATCTACTTATTCTTTTTAATTTAACACATTTTTATATATGAAAATTACAGCATTTAATTTCACAATATCGTGAGTTAAATCAATTTAAGCTTCTAATTTTAAACTAAATGAAGTATTTTAATACCATTCAAGGTAATTGTGTTTCGCTTTAATGCGTTTAAAATGTAAATCGCTTGGGGAGAAGTTTTACTTGGATTTAATTTGTGAAAAAGGATGAAAAAAATTGTTTAAAATAGTTCAAACTTGGTGACAACGCATACATCAAACGAATAAAAAGAATTTCATGTTGTTATTTTTTATGTAACTTAGAGCATGCCTATTGATTTGTATCGCTAAATCAATATTATCAATCTATTTTTGATTGTTATCAGTAATATATATCTTATTCTTGCTACTATTTATTAGAATATATTGATCAGAAATAAATATTATGCCTAGATACTAATGATTATAATTAAATTTATAATAAAACATATTGTTTAATAATTATTCTTGAATTATAATGTACAAAAACATCTTTACAAAAATATATGCAATTTTATTGATTAAAACAAAAATATTTTTATACAAATGAAGATAATCTACTTAAGGTTGTTAAAAGAGGATGAAAAACCTTCGACATACCAAGCTTGTTAACAGATAATGATAGTTTCTACGGCCCATATGGATATGCTTTACATGGTTGACGATAATATCTTGAGCTGTGGTGGCATTGCAATCTAAAATGACGTATTTTAAACTCTGTCGATCATTAGTTTCTAAATAAGTGAGAAATTCGTTCGCATCTTTGGCACTTGAGATCCTCTTAACCACTCGTACTTCTAATTTGTAATTATCTGTAGTTAAGTGGAATATATGTTGTAATTTTAACAAACCTGAAAATAGATAAGTGAAGTGTAATTTATTTATACAGTAATAAGATTAAAAATAAAATAAGTAATTAAGAAAACTGCAAGAAGAATTAGACGAGAACAATGGCTACATTCTTTATTAGTCTAACTATAGAATAATGCGAAATCGACGACTGAATAACATACTTTAATGAAACACGGCGATTCAGAATTTAAAAACAAAATATTCATCTTGCAATTCTAATAAAAATAACATAAGATGAATTTTATTTTGATAAAATTAAACTTATAATTATGTTAAGAATGAAGAATGAATTAGTACATTAAACGAAAGTCATTGTAAGAAACCATAAAAGTTTTAATTGTGATTATAAGTCATGCCTCGATTATAAAAGGATTTTCAGAAAAATAATTTACGAGAAACTATTCACAAAGATTTTCTTAATCAAAGATTTTTACAAAATTGAACTGTTTTCAATTTTTATATGCATTATATTCATTTTATTCATACAGAATATTAAATTTCTAACTCGTCATTTGGTGAAACATTGCTGGATAGTAACTGTTAATACGATTATTTTATTAACTTTAATCTTTTAATGCATTATACTCTTTTAACAATAACATAAAGGTAGACAATTTATACTCTATTAGATATTAAATTTATTATCGATTATTATATCAAACGAAATTTACCGAATTTAATGCATAGAATAAATCAAATAATAATCCTCATTCATATAAATACCAGTAACGTTTTTACAATTATAAATCGTGTTATCATCATAACACTAATTGATATATATATTACGAACAGTTTCATCAAAAAAATTACAGTTCTTCATTCATAAACACGAAAAGTTCTGCTGAAACTTTTAATGTATTTAACAAACTATGGCTTATAACAATCTAACAATTATAATTATAAACATTGCAACTTAAAAGAAAACTTTAAAGATCTCTCAAGCTTGAATTTTAATCTCCGAAGCTTGAATATTTTAATCTTTCACGTTTGAATATCATTAATCTTAATCTTGAATAATGTTTTTTTTTTTTTTTTTTTTTAAAAGAAAAATAAATAAATGCAACTTTTTCTTCTTTTTTTTTTTTTTTTTTTTTTCTTAAAAATACTTGGAAAATAATATTATAATAAACAAAAAATAAGTTTTTAAAAGAAATAAATAAAAACGCATTTTCTGTTAAAATAATTGGATTATGATATCAAGTGAAACTAAAACATATGTCGCATGAATGAATTTAATCCTTAATTAATTCGGTTATTAAAGTTGTAATTTTATTAAATGTAATTAAAATAATATAGTTGGTAAGTAATTAAATATGATATTAAAGAGTTTTATTAAAAATAAGTAGTGTAAGCTACTAACATATTTGATAATATTAATTTTTTTACTAACATAAATAATAATTAGCTTCAAATAAATAAATTTGAAACACATTTATGTCAAATTATTAATGGAAAAAATATTAATACGTTTACATTCTAATAATCATTTAAATCACAGATTATTATATAATAATAATAATAATCGAGAAGTTAAAATAATAACAACTTGTAGCATAACAATTTATAAATTATTTTCTGCGTAGTTTTCCTTTATTCTTTTACAATGAGTAAAAGAATAAAGGAAAGAATTGTTTCGCTAAATCGCTAAACAATTGGTTAGCGATTTATCGAAAATAAAATATTTTTTACAAGTAAAATAAGAAATTCGAAAAATTCATTTTTTTCATGACTGCCATTTTGAATTTGTAGAAATTACGAAGTATAACTTCAAGCACATTTTCAATAGTTAGATCTGTCTTGTAAATTTTTCATAACAATTGCAATTAATTAAAAAATTGCTAGTTAGTGATATATAGATAAACAGTATAGCGATCTAATTAGCATCATCTCTCTTTTGAGGAAAATACGAAATAGAAAAACGAAATATGCTTCAATGCTTTATACCAGCGGTTCTCAACCTTTTCATAAATGCGTACCACTAAACTCAAAATTCAAAAATTTCAGTACCACCAAAAAAATATGCCTCGTATACAAATAGGAAGTCAAGATTATGCACGTACCACTAGTCATGTCTTGCGTACCATCAGTGGTACGCGTACCACAGATTGTGAACCGCTGCTTTATACTGTATTCGACATCTATGCATATTTTTTTATTAAAATCTAAGCTTAGGAATTGTAATAGTTTGAATTTAAGTATATTTCTATTGTTAATATTACTAATTTGGGAATATATATATACTGTAAATATATATAAAGATATAAAAGGAAAGAGATTCGTTCACAAAAGCAACAATTGTGTTTCTTTTTTGGTATTGTCCTCTTCTTTCAATCCCTTTATACTTTTATTTCTCTCGTTCCTACTTTTCCTATTCTAGTTTATTTCCTATTCCTGTTCCATTGAATAAAGCAAAATAAGAAAGAAACATACAGAAAATAAGAACAACTATTAAACTATTCCTTACTTTATTCTAAAATATATAATTTTATTACCCTATTTTTAACAAAATTTTGAAATTTTAATCCATATTCCTTGTTACTTATTCCTGTTTTCAGATAATGAACAGCAATTAGTACGAATAAAAGTAAAATATTAAAGAAAAACTCAGATTATAAAAAAAAAAAATGACTGTCTTAATTAATATTTAAAAATTTTACATTAATCGATCGATAGAATAATTAATTATCTTTAAAAATTAAGTTCGAATTTCAAACAAAATATTCGTATTTTAATAACTTATTAATCTTTCTTAACAATAGCATTTTATGTACTAAAGTCGATTATTTTAATTTGGCTAGTAAATTTAGATTAAAGTCGATTATTTTAAATCTTTAAACAGTAATTCTGATTGATATTCATTTATAATCGTCGTGCGAATCACGTAAAAGTATATCAAACAAACTGAACAATTCCAAATTACATTTTAATTTATATTGTTATCAGTTTTATAATTAAAAGCAGCGAAATTAATTACTCAATTAATAAATGAAGTTTGTGAGTTGCCTAGAATTACACGATTAAATTTTAATACTGATTATATAATTTGTTATTGAAGATCTGAACTAATCTTTTATCAATTTAAAAATGTGAAAATATGCATTTTTTTTTTTTTTTTAATTTTTTGCACATATTTATAAATGAAACGGTAAGTATATAAAATATGTGATGTGTCAACTTAATAAATTAAAGAACAAATATTTCTACTTTTCGTTTTAATTGGATACAAAGAGAATTATCTTCTCTGGTTACTGCTTTTTTAAGAGATATTCAGTGTCATTTTATCACTAGAGGCTATTTCTTTGGTTAAAGGTTTATAACCTTAACTCGTTTTTGGTCAAAATTTAAAACTTTACTACTTTACCAAAAAATAAATGATACGAAGACACGTATACCACTCATTAAGTCACCATACATTACTGAAACTCAAACCCGTAGGGAATGTCTATTCATTCTACATTTTTTTTTTTTTTTTTTACAATTTGTTTGTATTGAGATAATGCTTCACCAGTGGCATTCTACTTTTTTTTTTTTTTTTTAAGAACCGAATGCATTGTTAAAAGATCAGTATATGCATTTTCTTTCAAATAAAAATGCATTCTTTCTTTATATCTGAATACATCTGTATAAATTTGTAATGCTATTTTAAAAAGAAAAATCCTAATGAACTCGTATGTCTGCATCATTTTGCTCTGTGTAATATATATATATATACGTGAAAGCTTATTTTATTCCACATATTTTATTTATTCCAAGATAAAATTCCAAACAAAATCAATCTAGATGTGTGTAAATTTTATACATGCGGGTATATTCGAAAATATATTGAATTTTCTTTTAGTTTTACTTTTATTGTAAGTGGTTTCGGAATCTTTGTTCTGAAATTCAATCGTAGAAATATATATATATATATATATATCAGATATATTTTTTCTTGCTATAAAATTATTTATATATAACTTATATCGATGTATCTTAAACAAATTAAATAAAATTTATTATTATTTTCTTTATATACGTGGAAAATATATTTTTACATTGAAAACAATAACTTTAAAAGATTTTAGTAATCTGACTGGAAATATTTATATTTGCGTTGTTTTAAAAATAAAATTTAACATCAATATTTTGGTCCATTAAGAGATAAGAACACATTGCAACATTCATTACTATTTTTGTAAAAAAAAATTTATAACCTTGTTAATTATAGGAAAACTCGGTAATGAAGGAAATTTATATCGGAAGTATAAATTTGCAGTAAATTTTACCTTTGATAAATAAATTATTGTTATTGTTTGAACTTTTTTTGAATAAAAACAACATTAGATTTTTAACAATATCGATTAAAATCTAATAATTTATTATTATTTATTAGATCGACGATATCTCATTTGTATGTTTGACTTTAAGAGTGAGTCTAAAATTTGTTAAATCGAATTATTTTTTACGAAAAATTTATCTGATGAACGTATATTTTAATCAAGACAAATAACACAACATTATCTTGTTTCTTGCGTTATAACAATTAGATTTTATTCGAAAGATATAGTAGAAAATAGAGGTTATATCAATTGAATTAAAGCGAGATCTTATCTTTATTACAATATACAAAATTATTATTAGATTAAGAAATGTCATTCGAGAGAGAGGATAGTTTGCAATATTGGCTTCTTATTTAATCTCGACAATAAATTTAACTCGCTTAATTGAAAATAAATTTGTCATTGATTAAATATCATTAGTTGTCTTTCGGTAAAAAGGAATTCTTTATTCGAATGATAAATTTCGAGATAATCACAATATGAATAAACATAAATCAACAATACTTCGCATATATTTTACTGTAATTTTAAATTAATTTTGTGTGCGCTATAAGTAAAAAATATATTGATTTCAATGAAAACGAAAATTACCTTAGACGTAGAAAAAAAGCAATTGTTATATAAAATGCTGCTGTATTATTATTATTATTATTATTATTATTATTATTATTATTATTAGAAATAAATATTTCACGAGAATTTTCAAGATTTAAAATTCTGAGACGGTTAAAAAAACGTCTAGAAAATAAAAGAAATAATAGAAAACATTTATCAAAATTTATTCAAAATTTAGTTATACGAAGCGAGACAAATATGTCTTCTTCCATGCTTAATATTTAAATCAGTTATGTATTCATTCTTCAAAAGAAAAAAAAAAGCTTCGCTTCAGGAAACAGTAACAGAATGTATTAAAATTTAAATTATTTAAAACCGACATGGATTGTAAAGAATGTTAAAATTGTACTTAATTTTTAAACCTTTTAAATTATCCAAAGCTATTCTTGGATATTTTAAAAGGTTTTTAATTGAAGAAAAAGCTAAATTAATAGAAATAAATATTAAATTTACATCTTTTGCTCCATAAAATTTCGTGAATATTTTAATTCGAATTTTCGACTTGATAATGTCGTGGGAGGAACATTATTGAATGTCTCGATAATGTTCCTCCCACGTGAATTACTAGGTGTAAATATTCCAAGACGAATTGTTTAAATGTTTAAACTTTTGTACTTATTTTCTGCCTTTAAAGTGTAGATTCTTAGCTAGATTAATTGACGAGATTAGAGAAATTTTATGCATGTTTCAAATTTTTTAACATTTTATATATATACAGAAACATCAGGAATAGTTGAAATTGCGATTCATAGATGGCTGTAGAATTCAATCCAGGGAGTGCCATCTTTCGAATAAATTGTACTAAATATTTTTAATTAATAATTATTTAAAAGAAAAATATTCCACTTTTTATAAATGAAAAATAAACATGCAGTTAAATATAAATAACATAGATTTTATTTTTGTGGGTTAAGTTAATTCATACTTAATCCACAAACGGTTGTTTTTCTTCTCTTCAGTTCTTCAATTCCCAACACGATAATAAATAAATAATGCATTTTTATACTAAAAAAAGAAAATGTTTTCTTTTATCTATCTTATAAAAATTCACACGTAAGAGTTTCAATTACGTTAGACCATTGTTTGGTAGCTTTTTTTTCCTGTTTAGTTTTTAGTATTTTATATTCTGGAATTCAAGTAATTTTCGAGTCGGTTAAAAAAAAAACAAATAAAAAAAAATCTACGTAAATATTAATGCAAAGTTGGAAATGCGGAAGCTAAATAAAATTTAGTTTTTGAAAGATCCCGCTTGAGACTGTCAGTAACAAAGTTATAGCAGATAGAAGAGATGCATTTGAGGAGAGAGAAAAAGAGATGTCAAAAAAAGTTCAATAAATAGTAGCCTACTGTTCGCATTTCTTAACTACCTCTGTCAGATGGTTGCCAAGCTAATAGCTTTGTGCTTAAAAGCGAGATAAGTCCGAATCGATTCCAATGTCTTGTTATCCGTAATGTCTCGGAGGTACCTTATGATATTTTTAGTTTTTTTTGTTCCTTTTTTTGTTTCTTTTCAGTTCAACGATTCTACAAATTGAAGGTATACAGACTGTTTTGGTATCTTTTACTGTTATCTTACTCTATTTTGTGTTATTTCATGCTTTCGGCTCTATGCATGCAAAACATGAAACTTTACTAGTTGGATTTCATATTATTTATGAATTTTTTCAGCCATTTGTCTTGGCTCTAATTTAATTGAATATTTAAAAATTTAAACTTTGATGGAGAAAAAATTAAATTACAGTAAATTTAAATTTACTTTTTTATCTCATATCTTTATAAATAATGCTGTTTTTTATTTTATTTCTAATTTCAGTTTTGTTTCTATTCAATTTTGATGAAAAATGTTTTTAAAATATCCCTTTTAGTTAAAATTAATTTTTTATCATCTTTATTAAATAACAAACTTTTAGTTTATATAATATTAACTAAATTATTTTAATATTTATTTAAAAAATCTTATACCTCAACTACAATCCATTATAGAAAGAACTCTTGAGCATCAACTCATATTTTCTTTCAAACCATTGTTAGCTATATAAAGATTAGTTAAAGTGAATAGACTCTTGTAAGACTTCTATACATTCTAAACCATTCTTTTCTTTTTATTGCAAAAAATTCTTATTGGTTTATTTTAAGGAATTTTAATGGCGCAATTTCTTTCAAGAAGGGAATGCTTTATTCCAAAGGAAAAAATTACGATAAATGAGTTAATATGTTTCATGCTGTTTGCTTTCTTATTTATTTTGTAATTCTAGCTAGATCAATGAACTCTTTTAAGATCAATATAGCAAGAAATTCTCGTATAAGAATCAAGGATTTTTAAAATTAAGCATGATAATGCAATTATATTATTAATACAGTAGTTGGATTGGTTTCTGGAGTTTGGGAGTTTTTTTAATTTATGTTGTATTATTATTATTAATATAACAATTCTAACTTTTAAAATTCATATATTAAGTTAATATTACAATTTTTTAAATGCAGCATCAGTATATTTTGAGGCGAGGTTATATCGCTTATAACGTAACAATAAACTGCATACCTGTGCATGTCTGACAGTTTGTCTCCGTAGTCATGGTTTTGAAACCAGCCTAAAAGCAGATATAGGACGTGCACAAAGACGATAAAACTTTTCAATCATTTGAAATTTTTTAAATTGAATTTTATTTCTTTTATCATGTTGCACTGTACTTGCGATATGCATTACCTTTAGTGCATCTGAATACATAGAATTTTGTTTTATATAATTTTTTCCTAGTAATTTTTATAGACGAAAAAATATTTGAAATAGCATTATTTTTGTTCAAGATTTTCGGATCTGTATCTCAAGAATAACATAAAATTATTACTATACATCTGTATTTGTTTTATTATTAGATATTTCCGTTACTGTAATTTGTTTAAAGCTAAAATTAACTAGTTAGTTATAAATGATTTGATTATTGATCATCTTCTATAAAGTATTTGTATCTTCCTTAATTATTTGTGTGATTCTATGAAATCACGTCATTATTAAGTTTACATAAATGCAAATAACAATTGTTTCAACTGTTTTCAATAAATAGATGATTTTTTATATCTAAAAAAAACGTTGAAGAAAGTTAGAAATAAAAAAAATTTAAACATAAGTTTATCAAATATATTAAAAGAATGTGAAATTAATCAATAAAGAATTATTATTGGAAAACCATTTCAAAATTCGTAAGATCGCATGACGCCAGAAAAAAGATAATTCTAGCTACACAAAATCAATTATCAATAGCATCATATAGTTAATGTGCTGTATACATTAGACTAACTGCAGCAGATTTGAATTTAGATAAGAACTTATAAAATTATTCTATACAAGTATTTACTCTTACACGAATTTTTCCGATAGTTTAGCGCACATAAAAGTTCCCCCTTTTTTTATTTCCTACATTTGACATTTTCTCAAATCCACATAAAATTTATAAAATAAATTATTCATAAATTTCCAAGACTGCTGATATTGTCTAAAAATCGTTTTAATATCTGAACTGTAAATAAATTGGAAGAGTTACCAATCCTCTTACCAAGGACAATACAATCCAGCCAGTTAATCTGGATAAGATAAATCTAACAGATAGAATCATAAATCCTATTTTTTTAGGATGCTGTAGCAACTTATAAGAAATGACTTTCATTTCTCTTTTCCTTAGACTGAAATGAAAAGATTTATCTATAACTAATATAATGTAACTTTCAATTATTTCCTGAAATAAATAATGAACAATTTTTTAAAGTTTACTCTATTAAAAATTTATTAATACATCTTTTAGAATTTTGTATTACTCAGCAGTTACACATCATAATTAATATAAAAATAAAAATCGCTGTAATACAAAATTCTAAAAGATGTATTAATAAATTTTTAATAGAGTAAACTTTAAAAAATTGTTCATTATTTATTTCAGGAAAAAGTAGATATTAATTATTATTCCTTTAAATACAGTACTCTACTTATATTAATATTTAATCTAATAAACTGTTTTGTCTTTGGGGAAAAAATAAAAATAAAATAATCAAAAAATAACAATATTGTATTAATATGCTTTTAGAATTGAAAAATTGGATCATTATTTTCATTTAATTATCGTTGCTTTCCTAAGCTCACAATGATTATTACTACGTTAATAATATGAGATAAAAATAATAATAAATTAAAAATAAATGTTTAATAATAATAATTTCCATGTAGTGTAGCGTTGCACGTCTATAAGAAGAATCCTGGTATAAAATATTATCATTTAGATTATCGTTGATTTTATTTCTACTAGTAGTTAAATATTGCCTATCAGAGCAAGAAAAGTAGATTACCTAGACAAATAACAGTTACCAAGAAAAAAAATCAAAATTAAATATTAAGATCTCAATATTCTTTTGCTGTGTTTCACCTTAATTGCTCACACAACAGAAAATCGAAATCCAATGCAAACTGCTATTAAAAATATCAATTCAATTTTTCAACAGAAAATTGAAAATTCTCTATTAAATTAAATTGTTTCGGTTTCTACTTCTTTATCTCTTTTTTCCATTTTCTTTTTAACTAGGGAAAAAACTTTCTGAATATTCGCTATCTAACAAATGGGAATCACTGTTTGTGGATACATAAAATATACCGAGATTGCTATCCTTGGTTGTTTATTGATGATGATAAAACTTCCCCATTGGAGTATTTTCTAACCGGATTTATAACATCAATTCCATGCTTTAAGAAGCATCATAACAAAGCTTAATATTTTATCTTGGTATTATTTATAATAATAAATAATGTACCGCATAAGTAAAGCAAATGAAATATTTTACATATATCTAACATCTACATCATTTTTAACTGGTCAGAGTTTTGTTTAACTATCAAGATTTCTGTTAAAAATTCGAATAAAAAATAAAATAAAACAATTAAGTTTAAAAATTAAATTTATAAAAGTTTTAAAAAATTGAATATATTAAAAACGTTAAAAAAGAGAAAAAAATTTTAACTATTTAATTTAAAAAGAAATTTAGAATGTTTATTTATAGAAACGTTTTAAACTGATGTTATTTATTATCTCCATCTCGTTTAATGTTTTTAATTAATGTTCATTGCTTTAGTTTTCTAAATATAATTGAAAATGTGATCAAAGCGTGAACGGAACATTATTTTTCAAAATTTTCAATAATATTGAACATTTTTCAAATGAAAATAAGATAAAAACTGAAAAAATGAATGCTATTTTTCATATGTCATATCAGCATTAAATTTTTTTTGGTAGTGACGTTAGTTACTAGTGACATATTCTACGTTTAACGATGCCGTACGTGCTCTGTCACAATGTGCCGAATACCTGTCGCGCGGTAACGCATGTCGCGTCGCTTGCCATTGAAAACTTCAATAACTTTTTCAATTTGGAATTTTATTTCTGATTTTGTGCATCGAGATACGTCTCGTATTGATCATGTCATGCATGCATCAACACAACTTCAATGAAAACTATTTTAACCATGAAATATTTACTAGCGAAATTGCCAGGATAAAATAATCACTTCAGAATATTTATGTTATATGCGCTGAACAAGAAATTCCACTTCATGCTTCATGTTTATAAATAAGATTAAATTTAAATGCCGTTTTCATTATTTATTTTTTATGGACATATAGAATTTTCATTATTACTATTATTTTTAAACATTCCGTTTTTGTTTATTACGATGGAGACAATTTATTGGAAGTAAAAGTGAGATTTATAATAAAAGAGAATCGAATTTTTATGGTAAGTTAAAAAGACATCAAACTGAAATTTAGGAGACTTTAGGGTTAATGTAGAAGTTTTCTTCGTCTTCTTTCATTATACTATATTTTAGAGAATCCTAATTTAATCGCTGAAGTTATTGTTGCAACCATTGCGCGAGTCGCGTCAGGCAAAGGATGTGTACGAGCGTTGACGATGCGCGATTTCATTTTTTGAAAATTACTATAAATCACACAATACATTAGCGCCATTTTCGGTTGGAATTAAGAAAATAAACATTATTGTTGCAACCATTGCGCGAGTCGCGTCAGGCAAAGGATGTGTACGAGCGTTGACGATGCGTGATTTCATTTTTTGAAAATTACTATAAATCACACAATATATTAGCGCCATTTTCGGTTGGAAATAAGATGTGATTAAGAAAATAAACATTATTTTTTTAAATGTTTCATCAAATTTATGGATACAAAAGAAAATTGAAGAATTGAAACCGACAATTTAATCCTAATTACAATATTTGATAGATAATCAAATTATTATTTTTTATATTAATTTTACTCAAAATGACCTATCTGATGATAATTGGAATTATTTGAAGATTTCAAATATAGGAATCCCTTGATTAGTACTCTTAATAAATCCTCGCAATATACCGCATATATCAAAACCGCACTAATCAAACTAAAAAAAACCCAACGGAAAATAATTATAATGAATCCTGGAAAATATCAAAATTATAAACATGTATTTTTTTCTCTCTCAAAACGTATCTATATTGCATTACATGTATTTTAAATCATTGAGGAACATGTATAGGTATTTAAAAATTTATAGTAAGAATTAAAATTTATTTTTCACAAAAAAAAATTATTTTTTACAAAATTGCATAAATTTTATAAAAAATAATTGAACGTTGATAGACATCGAGTAATGGAGAGGAACTGAAGGCAAAGCTGGTTATATAATATTGTAATGGCTATTATTAGGTAGGTTCCATTCACGCTAAATTTATTAATAAATAAAATTACGAACGAATTTAAAATATAACAATTAGATGACAAAAGCCGTAATATTAACAGAATTAAAAAATAAATAAATTTATTGCAGTGTTCTAATTATGTTGACTACAACAATCCCGAGATTCAGTTGCCAACGCTTCAGAGGGTTTGCAAAAAGAAAAAAAAAATCGCACTTGTTGAAGCGCACTAATCAAATTTGATACCGCATATATCAAGGGAAGTCTCAAATTTTTTTGCCGTACTAATCAAAACCGCATTATTCAAACCCGCACTAATCAAGGGATTCCTGTAATTTCATATTTTATGCATTATTTGAAGCTTGCTAATAGTAATTATATTAAAACATCACTTCTCTAGTTAATTATCGTAATAAAAAAAAAATTCAAAAGTAGGATATTTCAGAAAATCGTAATGAAAAATTTTAAATATTAAATAAGACTTATTAGTACTTTAAATATCGCTTACTTATATCTTCAAATTGCTTGAGTTTTAAAATTTTACTTTTTATCATTACAATATAAATATAAAATAAAATTTATACTAAAATTAATCTGCAAAAACATATTTATTTATTAAAATTTTTTATTTATTATTATTTACGTTTTCTAAAACTGTGAAAACATTTTCTTGTTGTTTCAGATTTACATACAGTATACGAAAAGCCATTCATAAAAACTACATCTTCATATAAATTAATTATTTTATAATTTGATTAATTAACTAATCAATCAAAATTATTTTTAAAATATTGGTTTTTCTTAAAATGTTTATAATTTTTTACTACAGTATTTTGGAATTCAGAGTTTCTATTTTTTAAATATTTTCTGATATCAAAAATTTTTAGAATGTTTTAAAATAAAAGTATTTTTTTTTTTGTTTTATTTTAACTTTTATTTAAATTTAAAAAACTTTAACAAATTTTTTAATATTTGAATTAAATAACTGATTAAATTAACGGATAAAATCATTTAAGCATTATTTCATATTTCTATCTCCATCTTCATTAATTATTCTTGAGGGCCTAGTTACACTTGTTAATTCTTACTTTATCAATTATTAATATATAATTATGAATATAATAGTAAGAAATATTCGCAATAAAGGCAACAAATTTGAGATAATTGCATTATCCGAATTTCCTACAATAACTACTTTGTTATCTCATTTATAATACAATACATAAATTACAATTATTAAATTACCGTATTAGCAGTAAAATTCTGTTAGAAATTATCTTATAAAATTTGAAAAAAAATTAAAATAATTTATAGAATTCACAAAGAAAACATTAGATACAAATTATAGATCATTAAGCTTCGAGAAAAAAAAAATAAAAAATAGGCTGATGATAATAATGTAATATCGATGCAGCTTTTAACATTTTCTTCTACTTTTTAAAAAAAGACATAAAGATTATTAATTAGTTTAATCTTATTTTAATGTAGTTAACTTATTGATTATAATATTAAATATTAATTAATTACATATTTAAAAAAGTAAACGATGACTTTTTATTTTCTTTAAAGTAAAATTTTCAGCTATAGACAAGCGGACACTTCCATAGAAGATAAAGTAATTTAAATGCATACGTGGAGAATTTTGACATGATTAATAAAATTGTTTTTCTCTATTTATCAGAGTAATGCTTAAGGTACATGTATTTCACCTTAAAAATTCTTTGAAATATATTAAAAATAATTTAATATTATAAATTGAATTTAAATTGCATTTTTTTGTATTAAAAAAATAATAAAAATCAAATCAAACATAAAGAAATCTAAAAGAAAAAAATTTGATCCAAAAATAAAATTCATTCAATTTAAATAAATATTTTAAAAAATAAAAAATTAAAAAAAAAATATCAATAGGTTAGATTTATAAAATTTCAAATAAAATATTTTTCCCTCCTTAAAATATTTTTATTTTATTTTAGATACAAATGACCTTTAATGATTCAAATGAAAAAAATAATATTCTACTCACTTTCATAAAATTTTTTTATGCAGCAATAACATTTTAGCAAGAAATATTTTTCCCTACATTCTTCTTCAGACTTTTTACTTAAATGAATTAAAATTTAAATGAAAGAAAATTTATCTTTAAATTTTTTATGCCTGTTTAATAACGTAATTAACTAAAGGGAATTAGTGTGGCAGTATAATAAATAATAAAAAAAAATCAAGATTATGAACTAACAACTTGTTTTTAATTTGTTCATTAGAATTTAAAAAAACATAAAAGTGGAAGTAAATCCAAATTAATGAATTTTAATAAAAATAATTCTTTCGAATTTAGAACCGACATCAAGCTAATAACAGTACTGTGGATGCAATTTAGAAAGTTATAGCTCACTAAACTTTAACAACAAAGCCTGTTTCAATAACTTTCAATAGAAGTTTAAGGCTTTCACCAGATTACTCACTTCCAACGACTTACATTATTGAGTAACGTCATTTGCTTGTTGCTCACGATCTTTCTCGTCATTATCTTTACTAAATGCATTAATATTTGATGCATCCATTGCTTTAATTCATCAAAGATCTTGAAAGTAAATTATTATCGTCTTCATGAATTAATTATTTCTTGTATACAAAAGAATACTATTCATTTTAATTTGCGAATTGAGTGCGACCGATTTATTATGGAAATGAAATAATTTAATAACAGCACTTAAAAGCAATTTTTTTTTTTTGATATTAGTGAATTAAATTCATATTTTATTAATTTTGTAAGTAGAAAAATTTTAAAAATTTGAATACATTTGCATTTTTAGTACAGTATATGTATGTATAATGAATAATTTATGAATAAAAATTAATAAAAAGATTAAATTTCTATAAATTTAATCTATTGTTTATTGTTTTTATTCCAAATTTTTAATAAACGATCCATATTATAAATACTATATTTTAATTTTTTTATTATCTAATAACATTACTGTTAGCGTATAGATCACAATGAAGAAAAGAGCTAAAAGATAATCATTTGAATAGTAAAATTAAACTTTAAAATTCTTACTTATTTCTTTTAATTTGAAGGAATAAATCAGAATTTTAAGTTTTGAAGAGATAATTATAATATATATTGACATTTACATCATAGATTGTATGATGTAAATGTCAATATATTCACAACGTATGATTTTATTATTGTAGAAATTTAATAATAAAATTCTAATTTAAAACAATTAATTATTAATAATAAATTAATTTGAATTCATATACAGTACTTTAAACAAAAATATCAATATTTTATATTAGTATTTTTCTTAAAAATTAACATAATAATCTTTCAATAAAAATAAATAAAAAATTGGTCATATTAAGATAAATGCACTTAGATTTCATTAATAATTTAATTTAACAAAATATTTTATTTGTATTATTTTTTTAGTTTTATTTATTTATTTTTCCTTTCAAACAAATATTAAAAAAAAAAATATGTGGAAACAGAAGTATTAACAAACTCTACATATAAAACAAGATATCTACTTGATTTGATTTTGATAGTAATTTTGATAGTATAGTAGATGATTTTGATAAATTTTGATTTTGATAGATTTTGATAGTAATGAATACTAATTAAATAAATATTTTCTGTCTATATAATGCTTTATCTCAAGAAAGAGGAAAAAAAACTATTTCGTTCTATATATATATAGCATTGTTTAGTTTTGAACTTCGAAATTGTTTTTGTTATACGATCCACAATCTAATGATATTTTCTGTTAGAAAAATCTCATAGGGCACTTTACGATTCTATTTCTACAACAGAGGCAAGATAAACGTTTTTTCCTATTAAAAATTAACTTTTCTTCAGAAATAATTTAAGTTTAGAAATCCCATTAGACTTTTACAAAATAATAGGAAAAAGTACTTTTAAACTCGAAATTTTTATTAAGAGATTACGTTTTCTATTTATATTTTTAACGTTTTATCGAGATTATATCTGATTTAGTATTTAAAATATAAAAACAAACTGTTTTTAGTTTTATTAGTGATTCTAAGTCTATAGCAAATATGAAATTGTGAATTAGACGAATTAGTACAGAAAAATTTTTGATTTTTAAGCCGTTCGGAATGCAATTTAAAAAAATATGATTTATAAAAATATATACAATATCTTGTTGGCATTTTAAAGATTTAATGAAAAAAAATCAACGATATTGCATTTAAAACTAGATATAATGAAAATAGTCATTATGATTGTTGTAAATCTATTAATAAATGTTTACAAGAATCCATGCATGCTTGTTTGTATTAGTTCAAATGATCATCAACTTAAAACTTGATCAAATCTGATGATATACAGATAAACAAACAACAGAATTAATATCTGTTACCCAGTAAATCTTGTCTTGCATTATCTTAAATTGAGAATAATATAAGTACAGGATTGTATTTATATAATTTAACAGTTTCATTATAAATACTTTCTTAATATGTAGAAGAAAAAATTACTCTATATATAATTTTTAACATATAGAATTGTTTAGTTTTAATAAAAATAAAGCTATAAAGCATAGCATATCATATTTTCGATTAAAATCTTTTTGATATATCTTGTACTGAGATTGCAGCTTGACAAAATATTCGAATACAAATAACGTTGAAATGTTATATGCAGTGAAGTAGATTGCATCAAATATTTATAGAAAACTTTAAAAAAAATCTTCTAGATAACAGGATGATAAACCAAAATAATGGTTTTGGTAATAATTTATGCTAAACATTTTCGAAAAGATGGAAAAGTGAAGTATTTCAACAGTTATAAATTTGTTAAGATGAATCTAATTCTGTCAACTCCAAATGACAGTGAAATAATCTTTTACCGTATAAAAATTTAATTCACAATTTTTGAATATTGAATTAAAACGTAAATCGTAATTTTTGTTTAAAAATATCAAATAAATGATGATAGAAATTTTAGATTGAAAGTTGATATAAAAATTCTGCATAGTAACTTCTATAATCATATAATATTTATTTATCTTAAATTTATAAATAACGTAGTTTCTTTATTACCTTTTTACATTAAAATAATTATTCTTCCCACGATAAAAAAAAAATTAAGACCTCATTAGACCATAGAACAATCACCAACTTCCATTAAACTAGTTCAGATAATTGCATAATAAGAGACTTCTAGCCATTTGCTGCATTTTATCATTAGTGTATGGACGAACGAATTGTGATATTCTGCTGCTCGTCAAGCAGTCTCTTGAAAAGCAATCATAGAGATGCTTCATTCTCTTTAATTAATACTTGATCGACGGGAAGATACTTTCATGCAATAAATTACTGTCGGAATTTATTATAAAGATTTCATCTCTATAATACATTTAAACTTTAAACGTATTAGAGTCAAATGCTAATATTTAATACGCTGCTTATTGAAAATTCTTTTAACAAAAGGCAATTTTTTTAAATTCAAATTTTAAGATATTGTAACTAAATGGATTTTAGATTAATTCTTACCGTTTTCAGAGTCATACAGATAAATAATAGCCTTCCATTGATAATGCTTTATGACATCCAAGATGGCTTCGAGGTATTGAGGTTTGAGGCTGATACCATAAGTGGACGGTCGTTCGGAGCTTGTTTCAGGAAATGCTGGACTCAGGAATGGCATTTGGAAAGTGTTGCTATAAGATGCCAATGTGTCGTAGGACGGTCCAGTCGTTGGAGCGACGAGAGTAAATATTCCTCTACTCATCTGTAGGCACACTGAAATTATAAATAAAAAAAAATTATAAGAAATCATCTAATTATGATAATAAAGATCAATATTTAATAATCTTTCCTCAATCCATTAACATTTTTGGCAGGAGAACTACAGATCCTTTATAATTAAACTTCCCAAAGAACCTAAACTCAGTAACAATCTCGTTAAAAACAGAATTAAACTTCAGCTTGCTTTTAATGATTAATTAAATGCATCCATTAACATTTTTGGCAGGAGAACTACAGATCCTTTATAATTAAACTTCCCAAAGAACATAAACTCAGTAACAATCTCGTTAAAACAGAATTAAACTTCAGCTTGCTTTTAATGATTAATTAAATGTAATTAACGTTATACAATTACTGTATTATTATTTAAAAAATTAATTGAAATTAATGTTGTTATAATTAGAATTGTAATGAATGTGATTCAAAGCAGTATGGACATACATTTTTATTTATGCTTTGCGATGTATTGCTTATTAGAAAATATAGTATAAAACTGTCTAATTTACGTGATTAAGCTAACTACTAAATGTTGGTAAATTTGCTGACAAGATACTCTAATAAAATATTTATTAAATATTAAAGTAAATGATTTTATAACGAAATAATTTGATCTGATAAGAGATATTTTCTAATTTCATCAAAAACATCTAGTATATAAAAAGTAAGCCAAATACAGTTTAAATAAATTTGGACATTTGTTACAATTTAGATGCAGCTACAGCACTTAGTTGATGATTTAAGAAAATAAAACAATAATGTCAACCAAAGTTATTGCTTTATTTTCTTAAATCGTAAACCAAGTAACAGCATCTAAATTGTAACAAATGTTCAAATTTATTAATATTATACTTAGCTTATTTTTTACATTCAGTAAGACTCCGCTTAACGCTGCTCTATTTAACGCTGTTTCGATATAATGCGGTCTTTTCGAATTCAATATTTTTTGTTTTGATTCACTTTGGCGCGGTTTTTCAAACCGTTATACTCACATAAATCCGAAATCGCACGAAGATGAGGAAGTTTGCGTTTATGAAAATACGGATTTTCTCAAAACAAGTTTAGTCACTATTACGGAAATTATCACGAAGATGAGGAAGTTTGCGTTTATGAAAATACGGATTTTCTCAAAACAAGTTTAGTGACTATTACGGAAATTTCACTTTATACAAAATGATTCAAATTTTAATAAAAGTTCAAAGACAAAGACGAAGTGTCATGAATTGCGATGTCCAGCTATCGAAATTGCTTGCTGAACGAAAGAGGAAAAGGCAAACGACGTTAGATGACTTCTTAATTAATGAAAAACCAGAAAAGGCAAATGATTTTTCATTAGATGATTCTTAATGAAAAAACAGAGTGTCAATGAGGAAGAACCTTTCTCATCACAAACATAAATTATTTACTCGAATATTCTTGATTATGAATATTTGTGAATACAAATCGATATTAGCAATAAAAAAATGTCTATAATTAATGTAATATGCAATAAAAATGTCTGTAATTAATGTAATACAATAGTAATAATACATGTTACAAAATAAAAAAAAGAATTAATGTTTATGAATATAAATCGATATTAGCAATAAAAAATGTCTATAATTAATGGTAATACAATAATAATAATATTACGTTACAAAATGGAATAAAAAATAATACGTATATTTTTTAATTCACTGTCCTGTTTCACCTATCTCCATTATTTACGTATTAAGATGACCTCGTTTAACGCTGTTTCGTTTAGCGCTTGATTTCGTTGAAACGTATCCCCTGCGTTAAACTGGGTCTTACTGTACATGATTTTGATGAGCTATCATTTTTTTAGATGAATACCGTTTTTCTGAGAGAGATATTCCAACAATATGTTAATACATTATTAAATGTTTTCTTTATTTTTAATCCGATTGAATCGAAATTTTTATGAAACATTAAATTAAATAATAAATATGCAAATACCAAATTTTGTCGAAATCCGTTGAATGATATGACCTGTAGAAGAGTTCAAAATTACTTACTGTCTTCATTTTGGCTCTATTGGGTTGCAATTTTTAGAAAGCTTTAAATAACATAAGGAAGATTTATATTCCAGATTTGTTCGAAATCGGTTGAACAATATGATCTATAGAAATATTTCTAGGGAAGAGAATCATCCTTTTCTACATTTTTTAAAATTTTAGTCCAATTGGGTAAAATTTTCAATGATTTTAATTGACCTATGATATGCTTATATCCAAAATTTTGTCAAATTTGGTAATTCACATATATAAAAAAGTGTTTATAGAAAAGGGATTCCATTTCCTTTCTTTATTTTGATCGGAGTGTGCCTGAATCTTTCAGGGCAATCAAGAATGCAGGTATTTCTTAAATTACTTCAAATAATCTAAGAAATACCTACATTCCAAATTTCAATGATATTGGTTGAACGATGTGATCTGTAGAAGTGTCTGCGAAGAAGGAGAAGAAGAAAAAATAGCTTTTTTTTGTCAATTTTTGAAATTTTTAAACTGCTCTAGTTAATTTGTTAATTAAATTTGAAGCTTCAAATTTGGCAGTCGATGTTCAACTGAATGCTTTTCTCGAATATAATTGTCAAATTAATAACTAACTTACTTGTTAGACCCAAATTTCAAAGCTAGTTCAAATTTGGTTGTTAAGACTCCTGTAATAAGAGTCACTCAGTTACTATTGTAATTAGCTTAGAGCAGGAGTGTCCAATCCGCGGCTCAGGATGGCTTTGAGTGCGGCCCAACAAGTAATTTTAATTTAACATAAATATATAATTTACTTATGTTTTTAATACTGAGTGATAAAGAAAACATGCTTTGTTTTGGCCCGGCATTTTTGTGCCTTACACAATACAGATAGGCCTCGATTAGTGCGAGTTCGAATAATGCGATATTCGATTAGTGCGATTTATAAAAATAATACCGTTTTTCAGTTAGTGCGAGCAAATATTCGATTAATGCGAGTTGTATGCATAGACCAATCTTACTAACAAATGTCCGTCCCCCTTTTATGATATCAATTAACAAATTAATGTTAATTTTCGGTTAGTAAAACCGGACGAGGAGCAGTCCAAGAACAGTCACTTGGCTTTGAAGGGGTGAAACACCAGAAAGATGAGCTTTTTGCCGTTAGCTATTTAACATTACAGGTAGGCCTCGATTAGTGCGAATAATATGTTCCAAGAATTTCTCTCATTATTCGAATTCGCACTATTAGAAGTATTAACTATGTGTAAAATATGGTAATTGGTTTTTGCTTCCATTAGCCAACCTCACGATGAATAACCACAATACTAACTGTTTAAGAAATATTTATTTTCATGTTTTACATCATTGTTCATCATCTAAATTAATAACTTTTCAGGAATTGCGTCTCATACCATCATCAAACCAACCGCCAAATCGAAACCAAAAGAGTATATCGTTTTTTTCTTCAATTAATTTGTGTCCTCCTTTTCATTGTAAAAAAGTTGGTCACCTTATCATTGGCACAAGCCACTAGTATTTTACTGCTCAAAGTCTTCAATTCTATCTCAATATACTGTGACTTTTAGATATTAAAATTAAGTTAAAGAAGTGCATATATAATAATGCACTTTTTAAACTTATATATTGTTTCCTAATTGATTTGTATTCATAAATCATTCATGAAAAAATTTTTATTGTAATATCGATTTGTATTCATAAATCATTCGTGAAAAAATTCGCAATTAGAAAATAAAAAGTTTTAAGAACAAAAAGCAGTAATCAGATTGCAGTAAACTAAAAACGCTGTGAAAGAAAAACGTTCTAACTTCAAGGAACTATAGCTTGAAGTGGCAGGCATTCAGATTAAAAAACTAAAATGGGATAATTGTTATTTTTATTACTGTAAAATAATATTAATGACCATTCATAAATATGAACTCTGACCGCAGCAGACTTTTGTATGTACTGCATTGCACTGATATCAAACGCACTGCGAGATAGATAGGAGTATCAATGCAACAAATTCCTAGGATTTCGGATTTATGTAAGAATAACGGTTTGAAAATCCACATTCCAAAGTGAATCAATAAAAATATAGAATTTGAAAATAAACCACATTATATCAAAACAGCGCTAAACAGAACAGTGTTAAGAGGGGTCTTACTGTACTATTATATAATGTTCTACATTTTTAACTCATGCAAATAAAATTCAATATCAAATTTATGTTGTAAATCACCTTTTACAACACAAATTTTGAAAGAATTTGATTACCTTGATTATAATAGTTGTTATAGCAATGCATGTGTGTTTACATTTCAGATTATGTTGATGTTTAATGTTCTAAAATTTTGTATTTTGAAATGTTTTGTAACTGAAGAGTTAGAAAATGGCCAAAAATGTTATGATGTTATTTTTTTAGAATTAAAGTGTTAACATACTAAATGTGCTAGAATGTGACTTTTAATAACAGAGAAGAAAAAAAGAATTTTTGAATTAAAGTGTTAACATACTAAATGTGCTAGAATGTGACTTTTAATAACAGAGAAGAAAAAGAGAATTTTTGAGTAATATCCCTAGTCATATTTGAGAAATAAGGAAAAAATCTATTTTTTTTTTAGTATATTTGAGTATCTATGTATTTTGAGAGAGATCATGCATGGCATCATACAATCATCATTCACTTTTAATGAAATTTATATATTTGGATTCATAAAGGATAAATTATTTTGAAATAATAATTTGAAGTAATATTAATCACATCATAAATAAAGAAAAAAAAGTGTTCAGAATGGCATGATGATATTTTGGATAAAATTATTTGATATCAAAGAAATTTACATATATTATTAGAAAGTAATAGAGATCCAGCATATTGAATATAGTTTCAATCAGAATTATGGAAATATATGATTAATTCAATCTTTACATTTTTCTTTCAAATATTCAAAACATCTTATATGAAAATTTTCTGAATTAATGAATCTGGATATTAATGATACTATATATTTTTCTTATATATACAGGGCTGGATTTACCAATAGGCCGAGTCCTAGGGCCCCGCAATTCTAGGGGCCCCAAAACTATCAATCAATTTTCAACTTTTATAAACTTTTAATAAGAAAAATGGGTTTTTATTAAAGTGTTAGATAGCAATTTTCAACTTTTATAAACTTTTAATAAGAAAAATGGGTTTTTATTAAAGTGCTAGATAGCAAGTAAAATTTTAAAAGTTCCTTATAAATTATAAGGAGCCTTTAAAATTAGACGTAGCTGATTTGAATTTTTAGGGATCCCAAAGCCTCGCTCGTTCTAGGGCCCCTAAAAATGCAAATCCGGCTCTGTATATATAAGAACAATAATGAAAATTTATTATTTAGCATTATTATTTAATAAAATAAATTAGCGATATTCATTATTTCAATATTTTCATTTTTTCAAAAACATTAAATAAAAAATTTTATATACAAGTATACTAATAATTTAAATTTTTAATCATTAGCATAAATGATTTTTAAGATTTTTTCCATTCTTCCCTTTATTATCTATTTTCATTATTGTCATTTTAATTAATTGATTAAAAATAATAATTTATTGTATTTCGGATATAGTATATTAATGTAGAGGTAGATAATATATTTTCAATGCTCACTTAACAGAAATTTTAAAACAATATTTTCCCTAACAAAAATTCTGCAGAACGAATGAAAAATTCTCTAGAATCTCAAAACCTTGGCTGAAAATTTCCAATATAGAAATACAAAAAATAACAGCAACTTTTAAGAAATGCAATAAAAACAAACAGAACATATATTTGAAATCTTAACAGATCACAAATTTCTGTGGTTTCAGAGATATATGGATGCACTTTTTGTGTAGGATTTCTATAAAATATGAATAAAAAAATTCATTAAACAATTCAAAAATATTATTTTTGATTATAAAAAATTTTCACATTATTTCACAGTATATTTGTTAATTTTATTTAAGCATTCGTCAATATGCAAGTTCATAAACATGAAATTTACACATTGAAAATTGTACAAGTCCAATCTTGCACAGAAATATTCCAAACAAATTAGCTATGTAATTAAAATTGTTATAACAATAAAATTTAAAATATTTTTTTGCATTTATAGAATTTCTTATGGAGAGTTTAGCAGAATAAAAAAGTTGTCTTCATACAGGAGTTTATAACTGAACATAAAATTTTCTAATTTTTAATAAGCTAAATTTGATATATGGATGTTAAACTTGGAAATCATTATGTAATTTTTAAATTTTGGAATTATGTAAATTTCTCAAAGTTATATTTTATAGTTATATACTGAAATAATTTTTTTAGCATTTATAGGGTAGCTCTAATTGCTCATAATCAATTAAAGGAAGCAATTATATCAGAATAAAATATTAAGAAATTTCAACAAATATTGCAATTTGCACATAAAATTTTTTGGAATTAGAAATACTTAGAATCAATCAAAAATTTGCTGTAGGATCCTTATCACCTAATTTATAGTAATCTATACAAATTCGAAAATTCATCTCCAGAGAATATTAATCAAGTTTATTTTATGATTTGTCCTTGTTTTTTATGATTACAAGTTATCTTTTCCTCCAAGCATACAGTATGCTCATGACATCACATTATCTGTTCAAGGTACATTTATTTTTAATAAAAGTGTTAATAAAAAGTTTTACTATATTTTTTTAGTTGTGGCATTATTATATAATTGTGTAATGATTTTCTAGGAATTAAAAATTTTGCATTAGTTTATTATTATTAGAAAGTCTAAAAAGCTGCTAGATAACTTTTTAAAAGCTGTTAGTTAATATGATAATTATACGGGCTGCTTTGAATATTTTAATATGTTTGAAATTTCTTAAAATATAGTACTATTATCCAAATTTTATACATATAATAAAATCTTTAAAATTTTGCTTTAAATGATAACCATTTTTATAAAACTATATAAAAAATTTTTCTCCAAAAATCAATAATTCTATTACTTACTTTTTATGGTATATGATTTAGTGATAACAGATGTAAAATGACTAAAATTCTTTATAGTTCAGACTGAATCAGAACAAAATAATTTTAAAAAAATATCATTGTTTTCAATTTATATAAATCTTTTTAAGAAAATTAATAAATTTCATATTAAAATATTACAATATCTACCAAGCCATAAATAGGATTTTAAACTGGAGAATGTCAGGGCCAAATTAAAAAAAAAAAAAAAATGCATTTATTTCAGCTTAGACTCATTGATGGTCTGGGAGATATTTAGACTCCACATTTTTATCACAGCTATAGACTAAAACATTTATGTAATATATATATACAATTCATTGTCTTAGAGGGGAAAATTAATTGAATTATTTTTTATGTATTGAAGCATCTTTTTAAATTTTTGTGTTTTTTTCTTAATCTTTAACATCTTGAACACAAAATATTTGATTAAAAAAAATCACACAAATTATCACAATTACAAAATCTTTCATATTTTAGAATTTAAAAATATGTTCAATATTTATCCATTTCTCTAGTGGAAGAAAAACTCAAAATCGGTATCTGAGCAGGAAGATTATTTTTAGTGTGAATTCTCACACCAAAAACTTCATTGCAATAAATTATTCTTGCTTAAATGGCAATTTGGTCTTTCTTATAAACGTTCCCGATTTCCAGTTGGAGATATGTAGAGAAAAAATTTCTTGAATTTTTTAAATTATCAAATGTTAAAATTATTTTTGTTTGAAAATACTTTAAAATTTTTACATCCTTTAATCTTGTATGAAAAAGTTGATTAACAGCCTTTCTCAAAAACTTTGGATCTAACTTGTCAAAAATTCTAAGGATAAACATAAAAGAATTCTTAAACTCCACATATCAATTTGCACCAAATGTGATAAAATTAACTCACTTTAATATTGCAAAAGTCAAATATTGTATCGAATTTGATATACAGTACTGTACATATATTCAAATTTTATTTTGAATAGCAAAAAAAATAGTTCATTTGAAATGTTTTCTATTTTGTTAAAAATATTAAGCTAGTTCTTAATATATTTTAGAGCAAATGTATAATAGCATTAAAATTTAACTAGTGAGATAAATATATTTCAGAACTTAATATACTTTTTTGGCTTTATTCCAATAAAACCAAAATACAATACTGCAAAACCTAATTAGTAACAACATACATTTCTAATGAAGTTAAAAAATTTTATATATTAGTACATTTAATAAAAAAAAACTATTTTAAAAGAAAAAATTTGGCTCTCACTACAAAACCATTATGCACAATATCCACTTGGAATAAATACCATTCTGAAATATATTTCATATTTAAAATTGATTTTTAAAAATATTCAAGTGTGTAACATTTGCACAAATCCTTAGTATAACTTAATTTTACCTCTTAAAAATGTTAAGATTTATAAATATTTACACATTCAAGCAAAGAATTACAAAAGCTTTTAAATTTTATATTTTTTGTATTTATTTTCAGAAATTCAATAACAATTATATATAATCAATGTAATCTAGATGAATTCAATGAATTTCTACAAACATATAACATGAGTAACTTATTTAAGCATTTTGTTTTTAACAGTTGTGCAAATTTTACACTTTTTTTTGTGTTCTATAGAAAGAAAAGGTCAACTAGACAGAGGTCTTTATCTTAATCTCAAAATTGTTTTCTCGAAAATTTAATGCAAGCTGGAACAGTAAAATAGTTGAGACAATGTGGCGACAATTTACTACAGTACAATTTGGAAAGACGTCTAAACATTCAGATCCACAGGATAGAACAGTTTTTAAACAATCCAGATCAATTTTTCTGGCGATTACATCACATCCCCAACAACTGGATTAACCAATTTTTTTTTTAGAATCGGTGCTTGACCTACGATAACAGGACAGGAAAAACAAAAAAAAACATTGTTCCATAATACAACAGGACTTTTGACAAGCATCTAACTACCAAAAACAACCTGTGGAAATCTTGTTACAAGTATAATAGGGGCATATAGGATTCAGAGAGCAAATTTTGAAGCAAAACAGTGCACACAGACATTTCACTGTTCTTTCTTTCCTTGAGGGATTTTGGCTTTTACAGATGCCATAACATCCCTTACTCTGGCACTCACCATTTCAATATTTTTGTCAATTTGAACCTTGTAGGTCTCATACACCTTAGGCAGGGAGAAAAATGCAACGTAGGCCAAGACAACGAGGGTCATACCGTTGAACCACGCACCAATGTAGGTCATGCACCAGAGCAACATTCCCAACTTCAGAGAATCTATCAGATCTTCTACCAGGAATAGGCTACGCAATCGTTGCAAACTTGCATTAAAATGTACCATTATAACGTCGACGTATTCGTGAACCCGATTAGACGGCAACGTGATATCCATATCCAAATATTCTTTGAAGGGGTGGCCATTGCCAGATTTCTGTACTGCCTGCAGGACATTTTTGTAGATTCTAAAGCCGGTAGTGACACCAAGAACCATGAGAGCCGTGTAGGCAACCACACTTATAACAGAACAATAGGTGAAAGAAAGCAATAACATCAAGCCGACGCCGAAAACAACTCCGGACTTACGAAGATCTCTCCAATAAATCATATCGCGTACTGTAGGATGCATGTGTTCAGGTTTGAACCATGCAAACGCCACACAAGACGACGTACAACCGTCGGCCACTTTAACTGGTTCCGATTTTACAGACTGGTAAGCTACAGACTTTTCATCAATATCGGTATTTGTCGTCGTAGTTACTTCTTGTTGGGTATCCATATTGGTTCTTCGTAATTACTACCTTTCACAATTCCAGTTTAATCCTCTCTAACGTCTGCAGAGAAACTGAAGAGGTGCTCTTACAATCCCGAGCTGCTTTGCGAAAAACCTATGAATATAGTCCGTGGAATATTACCGAAGAGTTCGATTTCAAAATTTAAATAGTCGATGCAAAAACTATTTTCGGATTATAAATTAATCAATATATATTAATCGAAATTTAATGTAGATAATCAAAAATTATCGTTATCTTTTAGATTATGAGTTAATCATTTTACGCACTACTTTTTATATCGGATGTATACGCGTTCTAAATTGGGACCGGAATTGTAAAGCGCATGCGTTTGTGCCCGGGGTGTGGCTCATCCAAATGATATTATACGTAAATAACGTTCAAAAATTTTTCTAAAATAATTTTTTTATATTAATAAATCTTCGTAGGCAAATAAATTATTATTTTTAAATTATTAAAAATATAATTGCGTTGTTACTATTACAAATTATAAAATAAAATTTACATAATTAAATTCGAGATGTGACGTCACAATGTAATAGTTTTTTTTTTTTTTTTTAATTCGAATTTGAAAACATTTTTTTTTTTTTTTTTTTTTTTTTTTTTTTTTGTTTTAATTCGAATTTGAAAAACAATTATTTGAAATTTTTAACCTATATAATAATTTTATTAAAAATAAAAGATAAAATTTTATCAGTGATATTTAATTTTAAATTGATTATTGATTGAATTCATTTTGATTTTCCTTGAAATATGCGTTTCGTTTCTGTGATCTTTGATATACATCATTGGTTTTTCTTTTGATTCGATGATTTCTGGAAAGAAAACACGAACACGTAAACAGAATTCAATAAATGTAGTCGGAGAATTCGGTTCCTGTATACGTGTACTCACCATACAAGATCTGATATAAGACCTTGCATGCAAGATAAAGTTGCATGGTAATTGTGAAAATGTTGATTGACCTTCCTGTTGCACAAGCTGGAAATATTAAAACAAGTTCGCAAAACTAGTTGATCGACTATAGAACAGAGTCAAGAAAAATTAGCAAGCACTCTATATCTCTGAAACATTAAGATAGCATAAATAAAGTCTTTCGTATCTCTATTCATAAATATGTCTTTTTTCCATCCAAGAACATCAAAAAAAAAATCACTTTTAATCTTCAAATTCAAAATTTCATCTAAAACTCCAAACTTTCCTGGTTTTAACAGGAAAATTTAGAGTTGTTTGAATTGTTATTGATTCAACTGCGAAGTCAAGTAACTACCTAAAACATGAGAAGAATACTTAAGCGTAATTTATGCAAATATAAAAAAAATAAGATTCTGTATTATATATTAAAATTGTTAACTTTTTATATAATATTCAGAATATTTCTTAAATTCAAAATGCCAGTCAATATAAGGGCGTTATAATCTTACTGAAGATAGTCATCAAGTATCATATGACTTGATAGGTACTTGATGTGTCTGGTTTTTTATTAAGTGATTTTCAAGCTGCAGTTTTCAAATTTCGGACAATCTATGTTTCCGAAATTTGTAAAATAACTCGGGAATGAGAAACAAATAATCACTTAAAAAGCAAATATTATACAGTATTCGATATGTGGAAGTCAAACTTAGATTGTATATTAATAAATCATTTTTATATAATTATCTATTTTTCTTGGAATTTTTCCTTTCGCAACTTATCAAAATTTTAATTTTTTATTACTTAAAAAATAAACTTTTATTGTTTTGTGTATTTGCTTTGTATTATTTGTTGCATGTTCTTCATGCAGCAAAATATGCAGATTACAAGTGAATGCACAAAATATGTAAAAGCTACTTTACAGAGAAAATATAATAAATTCATTATACTGTAGTGTAAAAATAATTTTTAAATATTCAAAAATTATTGTTTAATACTATATCAAATAATTAAGGAAAGTTTAAAGTTTATAAATGTGTTGTAATTGCTGTTGCTGTAGGATGTCAACAATGAACATGACTCGAATGCGTGATTAAAACCTTTTATCGATTTTACTCCCCAAGATAGAATCTCGCAAAGTTCGAAAGTCAGTCATCATGATTTTTTTTTACCAGATAATATATTTTTAACCATTGACGTTTATTAAGTGAATCATTTTTGATAGTATTGTTTAAAAATCTTTTGTTTCAAAATACATTTCTTTTTTTTTCCATATTTGATAAATTCGTCATATTTAAAAAAAAATTAATTAATGAATGTTTAATAAATTATACTTAATTGTTTTTTATATTTGAATTGACCTGAATATTAAAATAATAATATATTTAATAATGTTTAACAACTTTCAATTTTTTAGTGGTTTGGAAATTTGGTTACACCAAAATGGTGGAGTGATATTTGGTTAAATGAAGGAGTATCCACTTATATGGAACACATTGCCTCAACTAGTTTTTTTCCAGAATGGAACAAGGTAAAGTTTTAAAAATAATTTCCTTTATAACACATATGTTAAGATTTAAATTATATATTTTTAGATTTTATTTTTATACTTCGTTTTAATGCATATAAAAAATTTTGAGAGATCAGTAATTCCTTGATGTCTATTATGGAATGATACTATTTATAAGAGTTATATGATTAAAATGAGATTAATATGAAAGTTATATATATAGACACATATACTATAGTTCAATGAACTTTTGAAAATTTTATAGCAATTAATTTTTTTCTCTATTCGTCATTCTCATAATAATTTCTTGAAAATTTGCAAATCCGCTCTGTTAGTTTCGGAGAACAGTCAACAAATAATCTTCAGAATTAACCTATTAAAATAAACGAAATATAGTCTGTCTATTTTTATTACAAGAATTATTCAACGGATTCAGATTTATTCGTATTTTAATAACACTGCAATAAAATACATACTTTTATCTACAATTCAAAATTAAACAAAAATAATACTAAATATTAATTATGCTTTCTTTCATATAAAATAAATGAATTTTAATTTTTTCAAGAGTTTCTCTGGAAAGTAATGCATATATTTTCTTAAAAAAATAAGGTTATTGATTTAGTTTCAATTAGTTTTTCGAGTCAAAC
>AYEL01079938.1:0-12079 GCA_000484575.1 Olivierus martensii | reverse complement strand
TTTTGTATGTGTAGCTTGTAATAACTTATGATTGTTAAGTTTTAAATTTAAATAGAAAACAATGTTCTTAGAACCAATTATTGTTCTAAAACGGGTGTGCCGTTATAATGTTTATGTATAACCTGAAGATGGCTTTAGTTAGCCGAAAACGTTCGTTTTAATAAAGTATTTTTTATGTTGTCATTCTCAGCTGCTTATGGTGCTTTTAAATACATATTATGCAATAAGAAAACACCAGGGATATGACTTTATCAATTTTCTAAAAATAATAAATATCAAGATAAATGAATTTCATTTGTATTTATTAATATCAGTACTGAAGTATATATATAAATGTATTGAGAGTGATAAATGAATCAATGAATGCAAGCTGTTGTGTTACCAAAAGAATAATGATTTCCTGAATGATGTAAATATAGAATTTTATAACTCAAAGTAAAATGTTGTGTTGTTATTATTTATAACACAACATTTTGCTTTATTTTAAGAATCAAGTTTGAAAAAATGCAAACCAAAATGATTCAAAGTGAGATCTGGGTGTATAGAGAATTCTCTTACTAGACCAAAATTTTTTCCATGGTGGTTGTTGAAATAATAAAAAATAAAATATATCCTAAAAATTTTAACTAGCTATCTTTAAAAATAAGAAAAATATTGCAATTTATATAAATATGCAAATTTTCAAAATGAATATTAATGCATTATTTAAAGAATTGAAGTTAATAGAAAGATTTTTCATTTCTTTGTTTAATTATCACTTTAGAAAATTAATAAAATAATATGATTAAATTTTTTTGATTTATTGAATTAGTTTTCTGAATCACTGCTGAGAATTTGAATTTTATATATGTTATGAGTAAAGTCCGAATTTGGATAATGTTAACATTATCCAAAATGCATGGATAATGTTTAATAAGAAGTGGATGTTTATTATTTTTCGATGTTTATCCAGATAATATTAACATTATTCAACCTCTCTTGGATAATTCCACATTCAAATGTTGAATAAATAATTGCACAAGCTCAATTTTTGTTTATTAGCTTTGTGGCTGTGTACCTGTATAGACCAGGGTGTCCAACCTTTCGGCTTCCTCGGGTCACATTTGAAGGAAAAAAATTGTCTCGGGCCACACATTAAATATACTAATTTCAATGATAATTGATATTCGGTTGGATGGCCACGTGGTAACATGTTGGCATGCAATGCAGTAGGATCCAGGTCCGGCATCTCCTGAAAAGTTTTATTCGGAGTTCTGGGCTGGCCTGAAATCCCTGTCCTTCATCATCCAGTTCCCCTTCACAGATGTAGGATCAGCCTGTGGTTGGAATTGGCCCCACCTCTTAGTAATCTCACTGATTGGAAAGGGGGCATAAAACAACAACAAAAAAAGATAGTTGTTAAGCAAAATGTTAGTGAATAATGTGCAATATATGATATCCATTATAACAAATAAGCAAAAATATTGTTTTATAATAATCTTTGTCTTCTTTTCATTCAGAAATTTTTTTAAATCATTGAGCAAGTCAAGAAATTTTAATCACTGAAATAAGAAATATTTTAGAAAATGGAAATGGGAAATTTGGCCCCACCTCTTAGTAATCTCACTGATTGGAAAGGGGGCATAAAACAACAACAAAAAAAGATAGTTGTTAAGCAAAATGTTAGTGAATAATGTGCAATATATGATATCCATTATAACAAATAAGCAAAAATATTGTTTTATAATAATCTTTGTCTTCTTTTCATTCAGAAATTTTTTTAAATCATTGAGCAAGTCAAGAAATTTTAATCACTGAAATAAGAAATATTTTAGAAAATGGAAATGGGAAATTTAGATAGGTATTTAAATAATAAAAACTGCATAGCTTCGTTAACTACATAAAACCCTCAATGCTCTAAAGAAGTTTACGATTTTATGTTGGGCTGCATTCAGTACAGCAGTGGGCCGCAGATTGGACAGCCCTGGTGTAGACAGTTGAGATTAGGCAAGATGGGATACATACAATAGATCTGAGAGTCTAGGCACAGAGGCAATAGATAAGGGTCGATCAAAAAGTTCTCAAGAATTCCGGCTCAAACATTAATGCAGTCCTGATATTGAGAGCAAGAGGAAGTCACACTCGGATTTTTCTCAGCTCACACATGGCAGTTGTGTCTTGTGAAGCATTGCTCCTGTATATAACATGCCTTGTCTGTGAACATAAACTGTTCCCAGAAAATCAGCATCTTCGACAGTATTTTGATGTAATAAAAATAAATATAATATTATTTCTTACTTTCACTTTCTTCTTTACAATCTATGGAATAACTTATCAGTTCTATTGAATGAAAACAAAATTTATATTTATTATCTGAAGAAATTTCGGTTTAAATAAGCCATCCTCAGTGATTTTTTTATATAAACAAGAATAGAATACAGAATCAAGATTATATTTAGTATTCTTGTTTATTATTATTATTATATTTTCTATTCTTGTTTATTTATATTTATAAAATTTTGTATTCTATTCTTGTTTATATAAAATAAACCACTGATGACGGCTTATTTAAACCGAAATTTCTCCGGATAATAAATATAAATTTTGTTTTCAATTAATAGAGCTAATAAGTTATTCCATAGATTATTTTGATGTAGTGGAGATGAAGCACAATTCGGTCAACATGGACTGGTTCAATTTCATACTTCTAAGACGCAAAGCTGAAAATCTATTCCTTGGAGAGAGGGTGCATTGTGAGGACAAAAGTGCTTGTCTTGTTTCTTTCTATCACTCTTGGCAGTAGAATTTTTCACCCTGTATTATAATTTCTTATATATGGTAAATTTTACTATCTTATTATTTTTGCATTTAAGTTCAGAAATTCTCATTTTATTGCAGTGTGTTATAGCCATTTGCACTTAGTTTTACAAATATTTTTCAACATTATCCAGTTCTTATTGGTTAATATCGAGATTATCCAGATAAAGATAAAAACAAGATAAATTACTTTCTATTTCTGTTTTTATTCACTGTACTTGGATAATGTTGATATTTCCTGGTTAATATCAAGATTAACCGGATTTTGTACATTAACCCTAACATATATATCCATATATACTGTGGCTATATGATGAAAAAAATGTATAAAATGATAATTTAACATTTTTTAAATTTTTTGCAGAAGAGAGAGATGAGAGATCATTATTTTTGAATAATTTACCAAAAGAGATTACAGTTGAGGGAATAAAGAAATTATCACCAGATATTTTAGATGTACGCATTCCATTAGAACATGGAAAATATATGGTTACACAGTAAGTATTTTTATAATTAATCTACTGTAGATAATGTTGTATTCCAATTTAGTTAGGTTGGATTGTGTTATATCTATGAGACATTATTACTTTTATTGTGATTCTTGA
This sequence comes from Olivierus martensii, assembly GCA_000484575.1. Taxonomy (NCBI): domain Eukaryota; kingdom Metazoa; phylum Arthropoda; class Arachnida; order Scorpiones; family Buthidae; genus Olivierus; species Olivierus martensii. The sequence goes on along the minus strand of AYEL01079938.1, from coordinate 8,678 downwards.
CTTTTATGGTATGTTTGTTAATCAGTTTGTTTTTCCTTTGGTTATGTATTCCCTCTCAGAGTTCGATATTTGCCAGCAGATATTTCTGTAGAGAATATCAGCCACGATAAATAAATCTCATTGAGGAAGGCTGTAATCTGCGCCAATAGAAGTATATAGAACTAAATCCGCTTTAAATGCACGAAGCAAAATTACGTCTGTGCCAAAAAGAATAACATTTTATGTAATTCTAAATGCCACAAAAGCCTATCTTGCAAAAATAAATAAGAGATACCTAGTTGTGTTTTTGAACTTCAAAAATTTTTAACTTTGTATTTTATTTTGAACTTCAACTAATAAAAATATATTTGTCCATAAAAAATAAAAAAATTGACAATTTCAGTTCTTTAAAGCCAACCCTGCAATAATGAATAGAATCAGCTCTATTTTCAATTTGTCTTATTTCCATTTTCTCAACAGAACAGAAAATAACAATAAAATTGTTATTTCCTATGAAGTAATAAAAATTAAACAATGAAATTGTTATTTCCTATCAAGTAATAAAAATATGAATTATGTTCATTATGTGAAGTTTTGGAGAAAAACTTACCTAGAGGAGGTTTGTGTTGGGAGCTCGTCAGGGAAGGAGGACGCCATGTTGTTTTGTAATCTTGATCAGGAGAGTTCGAGTATGATGTTGCGGATTCCCAAATTTCAGGAAGAAGGACTGATTTTGAAATATTGTATTTTTCCTAAAGTTCTACTAAATATAAATCTGCTGATAAATGGTTGTTTAATAACTCCTATTTTTATTTTGTATAATTATGTTAATCAAAATTACTTTAAAGGAAGCCTCACTATGTGGCGTGTTAGTCCCGTCACCATTGTCGAGCCAGGACGTCGGAGAGCAAAAGCTGTTTGTCTTTTTAAGATTAATCTTTGTAATTTTTCTGAATTCTTAACGGAACTGTTTATGTGTTCGTCCGTTCCTGACGAATTAGTTAAAAAGGTTAACTTGTTCCCTTTTTATGTTGAAAATGGCTCTGTACGGGATTTTTGTTGAATTAACTGGTTTCTGTGCATCTAAGAGTGTAAGTTTGAACTTTCCGTTTAATAAATTAATTTGGCTTAATGGAGCATTGTTTTGAAGCAGTAAATCATTTTACTCAGTGGTTGAATACAAATGAAGTCACAATTACCATTAAAATTCGGGCAAGTCCAAGAGAGGAGTCGAAGGGGAGGCAGGGCCCTGACCGTAGAGCTTCGAGCGAAAACTTGAACTCTACAATTATAATAATGTTTTTTATCAATTAATCAACAATTTTTATATTCACAGTATTACCATAAATACAAAAATAAAAAAAAATAACTAGGAACCTGTTATTTATTTTGCAAGGTAGGCTTTTGTGGCATTTAGAATTACACAAAATGTTATTCTTTTTATAAAAACATAAGTCAGATACACAATGCTTCGTTTATTTAATGCGGATTTAGCCCTATCTATGTACTTCCACTGGCACAGATTGCAGCCTTCCTCAATGAGATTTGTTTATTCTTGTGAATATTCTCTAATGAAAGAGAATTCTGCTGGAAAATATCGAAAACTGAGCGGAATACATGAGATATGAAGACTTTTGTTTTAACTGTTCGCCACTTCGGGTTTTGACTAGGAAAAACTAGAAATTCTGGATTTTGAATAAAAAATATTCGGCGTTTCGAATTCGAACTTTGAATAAAAAATATTCGGCGTTTCGAATTCGGCTAAAGAAATACTAGAACATCCGACAAGCGTTAGGATTTTCTCATTTTGACTAGGAAATTCTAGTATTACCTGAATTCGGGTTCGTTCTGTAACATATATACAAATTGTAAAAGTTTTAAACAGATCTACATCGATTTAAATGAAAGTAATTTTATTTGGACAAATTAAACAACAATTAAAAGATATTTAACTTTACTTGCTGTAACGAAATTGTTCCGAACGTTTGGCATTTTTATTGAAATAAGATACATTGTTAATTGTACTGTTTTGAATTATTATTGTTAATTCTATATATGAATTTGTTAAAAAATGATTTAAGATCATTTGTATTTTTAATAAAAAAGTAAGTTATTTTTTAAAAACATAAAAACTAATTACAAAACTGTTTGGTTTCAATTTTTCTTAAATTAATATACTTACACTCATTTATGCAATATAAATTTATATTGATAAAATCTGAGAAAGAGATGCATTTGTAAAAAAATAAATTATTTGGTAATAAGAATTGGCAAACCATTAGTTATAAAAAAACGTTTAATTTTAAATATGAACTAATTCAGATTCTCAATTCAGTGAATAGTGTTAAATTGGATATTGCTTTATCAGTAATTTCCAGAATTGTAAACGTTATGAAAAAATGGCATGGTCTGAAAAAAGGCAAATTGTTCTATGATGTATTTAATTTCTGAAGTGTCAATTCAAAATATGCATTGTTATGACTAATAGTTCTATTCTTGAATCCCATTTTGTACTTAAAAAGATCAAAATTGATTTCAAAGATAAAGGAAAACTAAATAAAATTCTCCAACTGCATGAGCAATACTATATATTTAAATTCAATTAATGATTTTAACTATCCCATTCTCCATTACTTTTTCTCAAATGTAATGAACAAAAAAGAATTCTAAATGCATCAAAATAATAAATAATGAAAAAAGCACTAATAATAAATAATGAAAAAAGCAATAGTTAAAAGCATAAAATCATTTATCTTCAATATTAGTTTTGGTTGGTATAGTTAATCATTTTCAGAATATGCAATCAGATACAGTATATTGAAGATGGTATATTTTCAATATTATTTGCTGAAGATGGTAGATGGTCTTTTGCAAGCTAACCTAACCTGTGTATATTTTGTTGCCTTCTTAATTACAGTCAAACTCCAATAAGACGCCTCCCGTTAAGCCGCTACCCTCGCTGACTGCCAAGAAATTAGGCAGAACGAATCTTTCTATATTAATGGAATAGACAAACCCTGGTAAGACACCATCCACCAGTGGAAACATCTAAACCAGGGCTGTCCAACCTGCGGCCCAGTGCTGTAATGAATGCAACCCAACATAAAATCATAAACTTCCTTAAAACATTGAGATTTTTATGTACTTATTTTTTTTTTTTAAATTTGCCGTAACATTATCAAATATCTTAATAATAAAGAAAAATAAATTCATTTCATTTTTGTGCTAAAAATATATTTAAAAAATAATGAAGTTAATGACATTTTTATTATTTAAATACCTATATACATTCCAATTTTCTGAAATATTTCTTATTTCAATGATTAATACTTCTTGACCTGCTCAATGATTTTATAGGTTCTGAATGAAAAAAAGTCAAAGATTATGCTATGACAATTTTGCTTATTTGTCATGGTGATATCATATATTATACATTATTTATTAACTTATTTGCTTAACAACTATCATTAGAATTAGTATATTTTATGTGCAGCCCGAGACAATTTTTTTTCCCTCAAATATGACCCAAGCAAGCCAAAAGGTTGGACAGCCCTGGTCTAATCGAGTATTCCTTTTGGTATTGTATTTGTCCTCATTAATTTATCAGGGGCAGGTAAAGTGATTCATATCCCAAAGTTCATCAGTGCTGTACTGTATATACAGTATTAAAATCTATCTCTGGATTCATTTGTTACCAGCGGGTGAGAGAGATGGAATTAACGAATAATTATGTCTCTCTCTAGGCCTGGTTCACACCTAAGTTGTAGAAAATTTAGATGGTAAGAACGAGATCGTTTCCATCGTTTATTGCGTATCGAACAAATAAGGATACTTGTACGGTAAGCTATGTATCTAATACATTGTGTTTACAGAGAACTCACTCTCTGCTTTGAGTTTTCTGTAAAACACACTGTACATCAGGATCAGAACAGCAGATGGACATGTTTTCTACATAGTGATGTATGTACATATACGGTACGTATACTATACTATAAAGCAGCAGTTCCCAACTAGTGGTTCTGCCAAAAAATTTTGGGGTTCTGTGTGAAATTCACCAATTTTATACAAAGAAATACTTCCACATTCATAATTTAAAGTCTAATATCCGAACGCTTTGAGTGCGTTTGGTGTAAAAAGTGTTTCATCAAACAGATAACCAAACTTGCCTTGTATATATACCCGCTGTTGCTCGGCTGCTGTAGTTTCTTTTTGAATGGTAGATAGCAATGATATCTATTCAATCACAGAGCCCTATTTATTACGAAGCTGGTACCAGTGGTCATCAAAGTTTGTAGTTTCAGGTTTTTGGATTTATAAATAAAGCATTATACAACTTACGTGCATTTATTATTTAATATAAATTAATAAGGGTTCCAAAAATATGTAACAGGTTTAGAACGGTTCCACATTAAAATAAAGTTGGGAACTGCTGCTGTAAAGTATACAGTTTTTTAGAAATGTTTTGACGAATATAAAAAAAAGTTTGGATGAATATAAATGTACTGTATTTTATTAAATATAATAAAATCTGAGTTCATTTTCATTTTTGTACTACACACATTTTCGATAAACTGCCAAAATCATCCCCAAACAAATAGTGGTTTCTTATCAGGGTTTGACTGTAACTTCTTGTTCTGTGTAGAGCCTTTCTATATAGTTAAACACTTCGTAGTCTTGAGTGATACAGTATTTGGATGCATTTCCTGTTCATTTTGTTGTATCTTATATTTGGATTTTAATAATTTATTATAGACTGTGTATATGTAACTATAGAATTACCCATGTTTCCTATCCTCTAATGATTTTTTTCATATTCATGTTTCTTGCAATCTTTTGTGCAGTAGATTTCAATTCTTTTAAAATGCATTCAGAATGCTGATCTTTTATATGCTTTGGATCATTAGACTATTCAAAGATTAGGGTGAGAATATATGTTGGTTACCTATGTACTTTTGTTTCATAGTAGCTATCTAAAGAATTAAGAAGCATATTTAAGCATATATACCTTATGGTAGCATAACTAAGCATATATACCATAAAGTATATTTGCTTAGTTATGATTCTTAATTACTTTTTATTTTTAGTCACACTTTCTCTATCAGACAAAATAACAATACAGTATCACAAAAATTTTAATTTTTAAAAATTTTCATTAATTTTTCCTCGACATTTAAATTGGCTGGATATAATTTTGTACATATAGTATTTATATATTATCCACACCTCACTTTTTCAATTGAGGTCTGGATAATTGATCATTCAAATTTAATATGAATGACAGTTGTATTTGATGATGATAAAATCCTAATGCTGTCCTGAACTTTTGAATGTTTTTATATAATTAAAGGATAGAGGAATGTGAAATTACAATTATCAACTTGGATAAAGTGACCAGACGTCCCGGATTTGAGTTTTGTCCCGGAAAGTGTGTTGGATTGAAAATGTAATCCTTTCAACATTTTCGCAAAGGCACAAGGTTGCTACTAGTTTCTTCCAATTCATATTAAATAACGGTATTGTAATTAACTGGAAACAATTATTTTACTTGTATATGACAAAAATACTATTATGGTGATTGTTACAGAAATAGCCAATTTAAAAATCAAATGAAAAGAATGGATGAATATGCAGATCCTATCACTCACTGTATGCAATAAGTTAAGAAATTTAGAAGAAAATGGCTGGTCCAAAACACATTGCTTCAAATCCAATGTCAACAGTTTTTATGAAAAATGTATCCAATATATAGACCTAATGCTTATTACAATGTGAACACACTGATTATTTTAAGAGGACCAATCTTGAAAGCGATATTATTGGAAAAATATTCAAAAAGTTTTGAATACATTTAAAAATTTGATGATAAAATGGAGCTATTCGATGCTAATGAGGAAGAAAGGGAACTTTTTGAAGATATATATACACAGTCGATTCCACTTAATTCCTTGTTAATTGGGGCAGCCGCTTTTTTTGGGCCAAATCTGAAAGAACAGAAACCAAACTAATACATAATTTAAACACTTAATTGGAACGGTAGCAGAAAAGGAATTTAGCAATTTTTGATATATATATATATAAGGGATTTTTTGGAAGTATGACAACACTATATATATAAGGGATTTTTTGGAAGTATGACAACACTACGTACACTATTAAGGCCGTGACACACTGAATGCGACGCAAAGCGAAGCATTAGAAAGCAACTTCGTGCAGTTACATGCATACAGTGTGTCTTGGACTAGCTTTTCTCGTGCAGCTACTTGAGTTAACGCACGTTGCCGCACGAAAGGAGATGAAAATATTGAACGTTGACCAATCAGCATGTGCACTTCGTGCAGTTACATGCATACAGTGTGTCTTGGACTAGCTTTTCTCGTGCAGCTACTCGAGTTAATGCACGTTGCCGCACGAAAGGAGATGAAAATATTGAACTTTGACCAATCAGCATGCGCGAACAATACGGTGTGGCAAGACGCGAAGCAAGCAATCAACAAATAGAAACGAATGTTTTATATACTTGGAAAATGGCGGAAGTTCAACCGTGTGGTTGGGATTCTGATATAGAATTTGTGTTAGAAGTGCAAAAAAGACCATGTCTATATGACATGCGATTAAAAGAATATCGAAATCAAAACTTTAGGCAAAAGGCATGGAAAGAAATTGGTGAAATTTTAAATATCCCAGGTAAGATAATCCTCTTTTGTATGTCTGTTTTGGTAAGGTGTTACTTCAAGTACTGATGCTTTTGAGGGATCAAATTCTATTTTTTCTTCATCCTATTTATATCGATTAAATAAATGTTCAATCAGATATGTTAAATATTCGTAATAAAAAGTATATTAACCCTCCAACATGTGATTAAACATGCATGGATACTTAAAGTGAAAACTTACCATAAGATTAATAATCATAATGTTTACTTCATTTTAAAATAAGATTAATATATTACAAGTTAAAACTCAAAAATATATAAATGAAAAATATAATATATACAGTATTTAACAAAATAAACATAATGAAATAAATGTTTTTAAACTATCTCCTGCATATTACTATTAATTAGCATTTCATTTAAATCATTTTTTAATGATTTAAATGATAATTAATGTAAAAATTTTGCATTCAATGTGTATACTTAGCTCAAACTTATTTAAAATCGTTATTGATATTGTATATTATAAATTAATTAGTAAATATATCAAACTTAAGTAATGTTACCACTATTGTGTTAAATAAACATGCTTTTCCAGCAACTGTCTGTCCTGGAAAATGGAAGTCCATACAAGACAATTGAAGGGTTTGGTGCAAAAACCAGTTAAGTCCACTTTTGGTTGAAAATGAGTTATTGTATGAATCATATATAAAAACACAGTGATAACTTATGATTCAATTTTGGTTTATATTTTGTTGTCATGTTATTTACGTCCTCTTTTACAAGTCGTATGTCAAATTTTATATATTTGATGCAAAAACCAGGTAAGTCCAAATACATGTTCATATTCTCGAAATGTGCTTTTTGTGACTTAACTGGTTCTTGCACCAAACTCTTCAATTATCTCAGAGTATATAAGAAAAGTGGATCAGGAGCAGATGGGATAACAGAGGATCCAACATGGATTGTGAGCAGTTATTTGAATTTTCTGAATCCTTGTTTAAAGCCAAAAAGGTGCTATATCATTGGTTAAAAGTAGTAATTTTATTTTACTAAACAATAACCAAGCTAATTTAGCTTAATATAAATAAAGTTGAATTAACTATTTCGGAAATCCTTTGCAATTTATTTATATATATATATAATATCTATAATTTAGGACTACAGGAAATTTCAGCGAATTTATTTCAACTATACAGAATTCACAAGCATCCCAGTGAGATCTGTCAATGCATGAAGACATAGATATACAGTCAGGCACAGTGCAGGATATGATACAATATCTGTCTGTGGAGAATTCTCCTGAATGCATTATTTCTGCTGAAAGTCAAACTGTGACAACTACACCACAGAATTCTAATTCTGATATTTCAACAAGGTTGGTGGTTAATTCATGTTTAGGTTTAATTGCCATATTTTTAATTTAAAACAAAATGTGAGAATATTGCATCCGCAGTAAGAAAGTTTTTGTGCTTTTAGATTCCATCGTGATTCCAGGGAAAAGGAAAAGTGTGCAGCGAAACACAATGGAAAAGGTTTTGGAAGCCCTAAAAGCACCAACTGTCCTACCTGCAATCCCAGCAAACAAGCAGAGGTATACAGATGAACTTTTTCTACTAAGTTTCCTACCTGAATTTAAAAGAATTCCATCAAGAGAAACAAATGTCAAAATTAAAATACTTCAATTAATTCATGATGCACAGTAATATTAGTTCATTTATTGAGTTAGTGTTATAAATAAATTATTTTAATATACACTCAGCCCTCGATTTACACGGTAGATACGTTCCTGGAAAAATCGTGCAAACCAAAACCGTGTAAAACAAGACCCAGAATTAATACAAAATAGAATGATATGTTCAGTTAAAACTGTAAACCGTGTAAATTGATCTAAAGAAGATAATGAAAAGTCGAGGATATGTTCTTTATAACTGTGTAAAATGAAATTAGGATTAAAGGGGATTGGTTCATTAATTTTTAGACACAATTTAATGCTTATATTTTTTCAATTTATTTTTGAAAATGAAAACATAAACATTAATTAACA
>AYEL01079937.1:0-27099 GCA_000484575.1 Olivierus martensii | reverse complement strand
TTTTTATATTCACTATGGTTCTCAATGCTGTACAAGTGCCAGGAATTGCACTTGTACAGCATTGAGAACCATAGTGAATATAAAAATCTGTAATTTCAATGAATAGATATGGAAACTTAAGTGTTCTAGTAAAATTAAATATTTAGAAATCAATGACTAATATGATTATGCCAAGATATTGCCCCTGCAGAAGAATAAAAAAATTGTTTCTAGCTTCCATTTCTGTCTATGCTAAGCTCAAGGTTAAGCTCAGTAAGAGGGGAGTGGAAACAATTTAAGCGGATTTAGTGCCGCGCATTTGCCACTAACTATTTGCACTAGTGCATTTTTTCGTCCGCATGGAGTAAGTGGAAAGAGGCCTTTAGTCTTATATAATACTGTTTCACATTACATGAGATTTTATAAAAACCTAACTACTATGTTATACAAGGATTACCTGTATTAAAAATAGTATATGAAATTAATTAAAATTTAATAGAAAAAATAATTTGCGAATTATATATTTTATATTCATTTTCCTATATTGCTTATACAAAGTGAATACATTATATATATAACTTATATGTAACAGTGGCATATGCAGGATGTCTACAGGATCTGAATTGCTCTTAAAAATAGAAAAGTACAATTTCTTAAATAATGAATAAATAGAAAAGTAATGTTTTTCAAATTTTAAAATGATTAATGCTTTTTACTATTATTAATAATCAAATTTTATTTTCTAATGTTTTCCATTCAGATGATAGTGATTTTGAATTCTTTATATACAGTCAAACCTCTTTAAGCCGCCTCCATCGGTTCGAAGCTCCTTTCTGGCGGTAAAGGAGGGTGGCGGTTTATGGTAACATCTGAGAAAATATGTATAGACTAGAATAACATTGTTTCATCACCATACTTAAGCGGATCAAAATCAGTGGGGGGTCAGCTGTGTCCTCCCCTTGTAAGTCTCCTACCTGAATTTAAAAGAATTACATCAAGAGAAAAAAAAAATATCAAAATTAAAATGCTTCAATTAATTCATAATGCACAGGAATATTAGTTCATTTATTGAGTTAATGTTAAATATACTGTATATTAAAATAATTTATTTATATGTTGTATGTTTGTAAATTATTTTAAAATAAGATTTAAAAACATATGAAACTTACATACATAATTTTAATTTTTCTATTAAAAAATATATTTAATAAAAGGATTGTATTAAAGTAATTCTGATTATTATAAATTACTGAATATCATACACAAATTTAGAGTATTCAACAAAAATTATCTGCAACTGTACTGATAGGATAAGAAATTAAAAGAAGAAGCAAGGAGAATACAATCTTTAATCAATTCAAGAAAATGGCATGAATATAGGCTGATAATTTTAATGAAAAGTATAGAATATTAGCATAAAATACTCTCAAATTGAATTATTTCAATTGATTTAACAGTGAGTTATGTAATATTTGAATGAGCAAGTACATCTAAAGAAATTCAAGGATTTAAAATAGGGCTTGAACAAAACCTAAAAGTTTGTGAATAGTTTGTTGATTGCCAGTTCCTTTTCTATTTGCTGTAAGTATCCTTTTATAAAAGTAATAAACTTTAAATGTATTATTTGCATCAGATTATGAAAGTTATTCCATGGATTATAAAATTAAGATTGTTTAATCAATTAGTTTATGAAAGTAAAACTATTAGCAATAGTATGCAAAAGCAGCCATCCTCAAAAATGGTAAATTTATTGCATTTCATATTTTATATAATAAGTTCAATATTAATATATTATAATATTCGTTTTCATAACTGAATGAGCAACAGAAGAATTAATATAATCTGTATAGGTTGATCACAATTTTCAAAAGAAAATTGTTTCAAAATATCAGTAGCATGAAAACATGCCTTTTTTAAACTTATGCAATAAATTTTTACTAAGTTTTCATAAATGAAATCTATTTTTAAGTTTATATTTAAAAAGTATGAAAATAGGAAATTTCTGCCATATATACTTGTTGTGACAATACATAAAATGAGAAAGAAAAATGAATTTGTTTTCTTTAGAAATTACTTATATACCCAATATTACTCTTAATTAGCAAACTAAATAAATAAATGCGTTCCATGAAGGCCGCCATCTTGAATTAGTTCGTAAGCTCGCAGACGAACTTGCTAGCTCCTCTGGCACGCAAATTTCGCAAACTCTGACGTTATTCAGCTCAAAAGTAAACGGTTGTTGGCACGGCGCTAGGGTAAAAGTATACAGCTTGGGCATGCTATTTGCAAAATTACTTCAGAAGTAAACTCAGCCACAGTTTCGTTTGAATAAAGAACCACTTGTGAGTCAGGTCACATGATTTAAGATGGAAGCAATCGTAAATATTTTATCAGAATCGTCCACAAGTTTAATTATTAGCGAAATAAATAATACAAGGAATAATGATTATGTTGATGTATTGAATGCAATATCATTGATTTCGACAATTCGAAAAGGCAAGTATAAATGTTATTTTAATTAATAAATATCGAGAGGAATAGTTTTGTAATTTTATTAGTAGTACTTATTAATGTAAATCTTTGAGAATTAGAACAAATTTTTTAATTAATTATAAAATTGTAATATTTAAATATTTTAACTTTAATTTAATTTTTAAAAATTGAATAAATTTTAGGAACAAAACGTTTGAAAATACATCAATATGTTGAAAATGTTGTTCATCATTATTTGGATGATACATCTATGGAAAACTTTCGGATGAAGAAGGTATCATTCGAATTATTAAGATTAAAAATATCTCCAATTCTTCACAGATATGGTCCAGGACAGCCACAAATTAATACCGAAAAACAGCTATTATTAACAATATGGACATTAGCCAATTTAAAATGCTTTAGGTAAGTTAAGACGACTTTTGCAATATAAAACGAATACAATACATTTTTATATATCAAATTTTTTGAAATCATTGATCTATTCAATATATAAATTTTTCCATGAATAAGAGGCATTAATCATTTGATTAATTCTATAAAAATTTAATATTTATGCAATTAAATAACTTGTAAAAATTTGAACATTTATAATTTACTGAACAATACGTATATTGGAATTTTCTTTCAGATCTATTAGTGAAAGATTTGGAGTAAGTAAATCTACTGCAGTGCATTCATTCTACAGAGTAATAGATGCCTTAATGCAAATATCACATAAAATTATTGTTTGGCCCAAACAAAATGAAGTAAGAGAAATAACTCAAGCATTTGCAAGAATTGCAAATTTGCCAGATGTCTTGGGGCTATAAACGGAACACACATTCCAATTACAGCCCCAAAAGAACATGCTTTGATAAAAAAATTCTAATATATTTTAATTACAATATTTTAATTTTTACATAAATTAAATATAAAAATTTAAATTTTTGTCCTACAAAGAAGAATTTCCAAATACTGTTTTACAAATTATAGACAAAAATGTGTATGTGATTGTTTTTCCTTCTGATATTAAAATCCTATATACTATTAAATTTTTCTTTTTATGTTCACTGATATGTTTTTGTTTTTAATTTATATATTCATTCAGAAATGCTTATTCTTTTATATAAAGTTTTTTTAATATGAAAGCTCATATAAGAAAAACAGATAAAGTATTTTGTTTAAAAGTATTTTCAAATTTTCTAAACAAACAATATTTATTCAATTTGTTTTATTTTTATTACGAACAGTATCACTATGATAGAAAAAAATCTATTTTTAATATTGTAATAAATTCAAGAACTATATTTATATGCCACTTCTGGAAGTAATTACCATATATACTTGTGTATAAACCAACTCCCCTGTTTCAGAATTTGAAAATTGTGAAAGTGAAACCACATATAAACCAATCTTCCAACTTTCAAGTATTAGAACAATATGATATTTATTGTAATAAATATATAATTTCTTTTATAATTTAAATTTTCCAAATCCAGTTCACTATTAGAATAAATAAATGGCCACTTAGATGAAATTTTGGAGTTATAGTATTCAAATGTTACAATATGATACAAAGAAAAAGCTGGATGCAGAGTAGATGATGATCATTTCACATCCAATTGTGTTTTTCTACATAATGGTTTATTGATGATTTTATTTGGCAGAAAAATATCAAATATTAAAAGTTTTTCTTATTTTTGAATCACAACAAAAATATATAACAAAGTTTAAATTGGGTGTGCAATCTGTGACCTGTGCGGTCCAGGAAGTTTTGAATGTGGCCCAACAAGCAATTTTAAACTAACAAAAATAAATAATTTACTAATGTTTTAATAATGAGAGATAAAACATACTTTATTTTGACCTGGCACAAGCAAATATGCATTTGTAAAGCACATGTCATATTTTTAACCTATTGAGATCTGTCAATATATATTCATGTCATGGTTGTGAAAAAAATGATAAAAAACAAAAAAATTCAATCTTGATTTATTTAGTGTGGCTATTGTGGGTTGGTACAATTTGCATTTATTGGGTGAAAATGTGTGCCTCTGATGATAGGTCCTAAATTTTTTGATTTCCGAAATTTGTTTTAAAATTATGTTTTAAAGATAGAAAATTTGAATAGATTGTATTAGTAGAAATTGAATTATTTTTCATCGAATCTTATCAGTTCTGCTTTCTGTTCTATTATATTTTATTTATCTTATTTCAGTTTTGGGATGAGATAGATTTATTTTTGAAATTTTAAGCAAAACATGAAATAAATATATTTATTTAAAAAATGACAATATTTTAAAAACTTATGCTACTTTTCGACTAATTATACAATGTAACTTACTTAATTAAAATTTGCATAACATTTCGTTTTTTGTCGATAATTTTAAAAAATATGAAATATGATATTTTTTAAAATATTTAATTTCTTTATTCATAGCTTATTTAATTCGTAAGGCTTGCTGTTATCAAAAAATAACAAATATTTTGTTGGATGGCTAAGATTTCATATAAAAAAATTGTTTTTTCTCCGATTTCATATAGTGTGTCCCAACACAATTCTTTTTCTCCCAGTGTAGCCCAAAAACCCAAAAGGTTGAAACTAAAAATGAGTTCATATCAAGTTGCTATAAGCTGTTTTTACATCTGTGTAGAAAGAAGTTTTATATTTACTATATATAAAGCTTTCCCAAACAAAAACATAAGAAACAGCAAATTATTATTACTCATTTTTATAAATTTAAAAATTTTTCCTGCTTATATGTAATAAACAATGTTTAATAAATATAATTTGTCAGATGTCATTATTTCTCATTTTATGATACTTTCTAACCAGAGCTTATTAATGCGGTGTGATTATACTAATATCTTTCATAGGCTTCAAGCAATGGAATTATACTAACATTCTTTGTATATTTGTCAGTCATTAGGTGAAAGATGGATTTCAATTGATCTGGACTGTATTCTTTCTGAAAAGAATCTGAAATTGTGAAGTCTAGAATTGAATCCAAATTCTCCAAGTAAAAGTTAACACTATTTTGTAGTTTTCTGGTGATCTATGTCCCTAATATCATTGGTATCTTTTATGTATTTCTCTCTGTTAGCAAGAAGGGCTTTATTTGATTTTGAAATTTTGTTATGTTTGTTTTGACATTTTTCATAAAAACAGGAAAAAAGATTTATTAATTGAATTTTCAAAACAAATTACAATTGCTCATATATCATGACTTCATAAATCAAGAAAAATCTGTAATCATTGTTATTGTTTGTGATTTTAATTTAGAAAATTATATGTTTTCATTATTTAACATGTTGCATATTAGTAATAAAAAAACTGGTTTAGTAATTTAAAGTTATGAATTAAAAACAAAAATTCTTGATGAACCTATGTTTTTTGTTTCATTGCATGTTTTGATTTATTTATTGAATGTCTGTTTCATCTCATTGTGCATATCAGTATTTTAAATTAGAAATATATTAGAGATATTTTTTTCTGGAATATTCACATCTTTCATCATAACATAAAATCACTTCACTTTTTAAATATAAAATCTTTTTCTTTTGTTGGATTCTAATTCTATATAATGGATTATGATTCATACTTATTATGAATCAATGATTCATTATTTGTAATTTTGAATTTATGAATTTCATAATTTGAAAACAGCTTACATTGAAAGTACCCAAGTTTTTATAAATTAATATAATTTATATGCCATCTTCAACAAAAAGATTTTGTAAATTTTCAATATTTTATATCATTTAAATAAAATTTTTGGATATTATTTGTAATAGCTTAAAAGTTACTTCCATGTCAAACTTAAAGTTTTATTTTGGCATGGAATCTTATTCAAATATTAAGTGATAAGAGTTGAAGTCTGATTATAAAATTTTTTGCGATATTTTTGAATAGATTATATCACTGCATTATTTACCTTTAACATTTATTAAAACTGATTATACTTAATAATTCTTAAATAAATCATTGTTATGATTAATGAATAAAAAATACTTTTATATATAAATATTATCAGTATGTTATATATATTATTTTCATTTATTAGTATATTATTATTGCATAGGTATGCTTTTATTGAGTTCAAAGATGAAGCTACAGCAGAAAAAAATTTCAAAGCACTTTCAGGAAAGGAAATTGATGATCATGTGTTGTTTATTGATTTTTGTGGAAAAAAGAGCACAACAAAGAAGAATGATTCTAAACCGAAGCAAGTAAATAAGAAAAAATTATTTATACCAGATATACCAGCAGGAATAACAGTAGATGATTTTAAAAAGTATATGTCAGAAGCTACACAATTATCAACAATAATCAGAGGATCTAAAAGGTATTCTTTACTAACAGTTAAAATTTATATGATCTTATCTTATTATAAAACAGAAAAGATTTTATGAATTGATTTTATTATTTTTATTTAAATAAATTTTACTGATTTAGAAAATTATCATCAGTATATATTAATTTATAGATATATCTAAATAATAATGATTTATATTGTTAGAACTTGCTTGATCAGTTTCTAAAAGCTGAGTACTACATCAATGATGAAATCTGATTATAGTAGCTAGTTGTACCTAAATCTGATAAAACAAATTTTTTTTCAATCATTAAACAAATTAAAACTGTAAATACGTTTATCCATTTTTAGATTTCACTCAGTTCACATAACATTTTGTGTAGTAAAATAAAAAAAAATTAAAATTTAGAATATTTTTCAACACATGGAAAACTAAATAAAATTTAATGACTGCAACTTTCATGTAATTTTAATAATCTATTAAGTTCTGCATTAAATATCAAAATATTTAAGAGAAGAAAAATTCTTTTTATATAGGAAAATTTGATTCCATTTGCTAATTTATTTTCATGTATTGATTAATGTATTTGAAAGTGAAGTTTATTTAATATTTTAATATGAAAATATATACTTTTTAATTATATTTGAATAGTTATTTTAGAATTTGAAATATAATGCTATATTTCAAACTTGAAGTCATTCAGCTTGATATGTAAATTTGACATTACTATAGGAATGGATCAGCTATGTGTTTTGGGATTTTGTTCTAATAGAGATAACTTATTTAAAATTTTTGTTTATCAAATTAAATAATTTTTCTGGTGGATATAATAAATTAAATATGAAACTGAACAGAATTTTTTTTTTATATAAAAAAATTTTTATATTTTTTATAATATACAAAAATTTTTAATTTTTATTATTTTTTGGCATTTATAAACAAAAAAAAGAAAGATTTCTATTATTTTATAAAAAAATAAAACAGAATGTTTTAATTTAAATATTTTTATGTGCATTTTTTTATTAAATTTATAAAAAATTTTTTTAAAAAGTTTAGTAGTTTTTGCTTAAAGAATGTATCATTTGATAAGCAAAATTTGGAATATTAGTCTGAATGAAACATATATATTATTGGGATCCACTGGAGAATCCAACCAATTGAAAATAATAATATGGATCAATATTAATTACGTAATAATAAAAGTTTTACACTGTGAAATAGCTCTCATAAGTGTATCTGATATTATTAACCCGTTGAGGTTGTTGAGTTATATACAGATCATGAAAGTGGAATAAAAAATGATAAAAATTAAAAAAATTCAATCCTGATTTATTCAGTGAAGATGTGGAGTGTTTTTTTTTTTTTGTTGCATATATTTGGTGAAAATGTATGCTTCCAATGACAGGTCCTAAATTTCAATTGCCAAAATTTATTTTTAAATTCCATTTTAAAAGAGAAAATGTGAATGAATTGTATTAGTAGAATTTAGATTATTTTTTATTGAATCTTATTGATTCTGCTTTCAGTTCTATTATATTTTAGTAATCTTGTTTTGATTTTGGGATGAGATAGATTTATTTTAAAAAATTTAAGTAAAACATGAAATTTTGGTATGATGAGCTCTAAAATTTGTAAAACTGAAAAAATGTTTCTAATAAATATAAAAATTTTAGTTAATTCTGTTAAAATAAACAATATTATTCCTATTTGTTCATTTATTACTTTATTTTTACTACTAATTAAGTAAAATATGAGAAAATCCTAATATAAACAACTCGGGCTATAAAAAAGGGGGCATGACATTTTTATTGTTCTATGGGAGCCAATCATTTTGTGGGAAATTGTGACTAAGCTTACTTTACTGTGATGCATGTGGTATTGGGTATTATATGTTAACAAAAAACATCCGTAGGCTAATTAAAGTAAAGTAGAAAATGTTATAGTTATTTATGTATGAGAGCAGATGATTTTCATATATGTTGTGTTTTTGGTTATAAATTCAAAAATTTATAAAAAAATAAAAATAAAAATTATTGAAATGAAGAAAAAACATATCAATAAATATATGTTACTTTTCAACTAATTATATGACATAAGTAACTTAATGAAAATTTGAATAATAATTCATTTTTATTGATAATTTTTTTTAAAATATCCAATTTTCTTCATTTGTAGTTTATTTTATTTTTAAGGCTTGCTGTCTTTAAAAAATAAACATTTTATTGGATGGCTAAGATTTTATACAAAATAATCTTGTTTTCTCTGATCTCATCAATGAATGAAAAGTTGTGAAAGAAATAAAATTCAAAAAAATTTTTACATCCTTAGAATGAGAATAAAAAACATAATGAATTATAAAAATTTCAAAAAATTTTGATGAAAATTAAGTGGGATTACACAATATTAATATTTTGCATATTAATTAGGTTTATTTATAAAAAAATATTTGCAGACTTCAATGAGTTAAAGTTACACTACATGAAATTGGGATCCACTATCAATTTTATTGAAAATGATTGAAATCAAACAATGAAAAGAGTAATGATTCATTCTTTGATATTTAGTAATTTGTTGTTTTTGTATAAAGCATATTTATTGTCTAAAAAGAACTTTATAAAGTTTCAAATAGATGATTATTTTTAATACAATGAAGTCTGGTTTCATGATATATGTTTCTCTCCTGGTGCTGGATGTGATATGATTCCAAAGTCACTCCTATCATATATATAATTTTTTATTTTTTTTTTTAAGATAATCATTCAAAAACATCTTTTAACAAAACATATTTTACAATGTTTATAGTGATTGTATACATGTAACTCTTATGGTAAACCTCAAAACAAATCTCTAGAAATATAGTATCATTGGAAATATATAATCTTTGGATTTCTGGAACAGCCAAAACTTTTTTGCCATTAGTAACTAAAAAATTAAAAAGTTAATTGTATCACATCAAAAAAGACAAAATTCTATAGAGAGCAGACTAATAATGGCCACCATTGTATAAAACCTCAATAAAATTCAGAAGACTTTATTAGTATTTTTGATTAATATAAAAATATCTATAAAATACTACCAGATTAAATTAAATATTATAGTCAAAAGTAAATAAAACATTTGTATAAAAAAGTTGAAGTCAGCCTTTAATTTCATTATCATCATCAACTGTGTTATATAAATATTTTTAACACTTGCATTTTGCTTATATAATAAATTTTTTAAATACTTCATTTTTAATATGTTTCATTAGTTTTATTGATAAATGATTTGTTTATAAAGTAAAAAATTATAAGTTGAGAAAAGGCTGCTCTCTAAAAAAGTAATACAGGTGTCCTTAACTTATGATTGCCTTGACTTATGGATTACTTGTACTTTCATTGGTAATGAAATTCATTAATTCTGTAATTGGTCAATGCAATTCAATGGATTCAAGTCCCTGATGTAATGATAGAAAATAAGGAAAGCATCCTTTTTTGTATCTGATTCTTGTAGTTCTTTGTTCTTTGTTTGTTAAGATAATGTTTACTAGCACATCATACATTATAAGTGAGAAATTCATAAATTTTGGACATTTTCAACTTCCAACCATTCTGACTTGTAATGGCAACTAAGTTGAGGACTATCTATATAATTTTTAGACCAATGTTTGATTTTATAAATAAACTTTAGATATTAGTTTTATAAAATATTTAGATATAAATTTTAATTCAGTAATGACAGTTTACATTGAAGAGACAAATAGCATATTTTAATTGCATTTGTAAGAGGATAGTTGTACAATTAACAATGCTATAAAGGATGTTTTCCAGATTATATCAAAAGTTCTTTTCCTCACACTACACTTTATTAAATTAACTTTTTATTTATTCCTAATTAGATGTACTATATGTATTTTTTTCAGCTTTAGTAATTTTATTTTGGAAATTTTTTATCTAGTTATTGAATGATTGATCAATCATTAATTGATTAATAATAGCAAAAAATATTTTCTTTGAGTTGGGGTGTTTTGGAATAAATTTTTAGAATATATTAGTGATGGTAAACATCTAGAAAATTTTAAAAAATAAACTCAGCACTTACAGCAGTCCTGTAAAAAAGCATTTATTAGCTTCCCAAGCAAGTTGAAGGTGACTATCATTTAGTCGAAAACGTTACTCGCTTGGGAAGCTAATAACTGCTTTTTTACGGGACTGTTGTAAGTGCTGAGTTTATTTTTTATATTTTCTAGTTATATGCCTAAGAAAGCAGTATCACGTTTGGATGATAAACATCTTTCTAATTTACAAAATATAGTTCATTGAAAATTTTTGTATGAAATTGCTTAACAATATCTTAGTGTTTGATAGAATTTTCAATTGATATTTTAAAATTTCATCAAAACTATAGCATAACTGGTCCTTTCCTTAAATTTTAGTTTACATTAAAAAAATGCTTAATATATCATAATAATAAAAAAATGTAAAACAGTAATAACTATATCTTAATCACAAATTAATAAAAATATCAAAAGATTATTATTTAATAAAAATTAACAATGATAAATATCAATAAAATTACAATGATGATAAATATTAATAAAATTATTTGATTATGCTCTATAAATTAAAGCAATGATCTTAAAGATTTTCAGAACACAAATGTCAGTGTTTTGCTCTTCCAGATTGGTATGATTATTAATTCCAAGTTTATTTGTTAAATGCTATATATATATATGTATTCCATAGTAATAATGAATACAAAGTCTTGTAATTTTAAATTTATCATAAATATGTTCTTTTTACTAATAATTTATAACATTTTAGAATGTTTTTTTTTTTTATATAAAATACTATCTTCCGATACTTCATCAAGTTCAAGTACATTGTTCAAGATTTACATATATACAGTATATATTCTAAAAAAAAGGTAGGTTTTTTTAACAAATGGTCATAAAATCAATGTTGAAGTTTTAAGGTAGAGCAATATCATAAAAATATTATCCTTACTCTTCCTTAATAATTTGTATAAATAATAAATTTCTGAGGTGTATGGTAAAGTACAATATTTACTCATGTATAAAACCTTTTTCAGACATTTTCCATCCCAAAATAAGGGATATGTAAATCAATTTTCTAAAGTTTATTGTAAAATTAAGGTGGGATATATTTGTGATCAAGATTACTGAAAAATGCCATTATCAATGACTTAAATGGTAATTATTTTAATTATTTTACAGGCAGTTATTTGTGAAAATCTTTGATAATTATTAATCTATATTGATATTTGTTAAATTGATGTAATAACTTTTACTTTAAAGAAATGACCAAATTTTTTTTAACCAAATTAGTTATGTTTGTTAATATACTAATGACACAGATTACATTCTAGTTAAACTTACAATGTTAAACAAATGTATTCAGTTTGTAGAACATACTAATGTTTAATATTTATATTATTGTGAAAAAATTTTTAATAATCATTTGAAAATAATTAAAATCAATAGAATTTTTGTGTATTGAATAGAAGTTAGAAATGAAAGTCATTAACATCATTAATGTATTCAAATGAAATCATGAATTTCAATTGTAAATAATCCAAAATATTTTAAATAAGAATTCATAATTGAAGTTATATTATTAAAATATATTTTTTAAATTTTATAGTGTTAAATAATCTGGAATTTCAAATATGAGCTGTCAACATTAAATTGGCCCATTTCAATATTGGTAAGTGAAATTATTACAAGAGGCTATGATGTCACTAATGTAGGAAAAAAACAATTTTGAATGGATTGCTTTCTAATTGTGTATACTTTATTTGATTTTCGAAAATTTTATAAAATTCCCAATTATAATAAATTAAGCTTCGATTAGCTTAAAGCATTTTTTTAATCAAGAAGAGTTTTTATGTTGCTGAAAAAATATTATATACTGAAAATAATACCTTCAGCGAAGTGAACTGATGCATCTTTGATTATATAAGAGAGAAATAAAATATATCAATAAATTTTATTTATACTTTTATAGGTAGTATTTAATTTGTTACATTTAACATACCACAGTTTATTAATTATAGTATGGTTGTTAATGAATATAAAATTAAAACTATGTGATGTTCATAAATTTTATTTAAAAAATAATTGTACCTTGAAGCATGCCTATCTCTTTTCCATACAAGACGAAGCACAAGGATAGATATTAAACACTAATTTAAAATTTTCATCATTACTTCAAATCTATAGGTTATAGTGACACAGATATTTCATAATTCAGTCTTGTGATGTAGAAAGGTCTTATGATTTATGAGGGTATCCACTTCTTTCTAATACTATTTTATGTTTCTCACAGTTTCTTTAATAAAATACACTACTGATGACAATGAATTCTTAGTACTATTTCATATGTTGAATAATCTTCAGTATGTAAAGCAGCAACTACACTTTTTTTTATAAACGTCAGTTGTAAAATCAAAACACTGACTATAAATGCATTGCATATTTGTTCTCTTTATAACTATCTATTGGATGATGAAATCAATGATACATTACATCATCCAAGAATACTTACTGTAACAGATGATGTAATATGAGAAATTGATGATGCAATATATTTTATATATTAGAATAATGAAATGGATCTATATTAGCACACACACACACACACACACACATACGAATCGACAATTGCGCCCAGATAACAGAAAAGTACACACACACGTACACACACACACACACGTACACACACACACACACACACACACACACACACGTACACACGTACACACACACACGTCACACATACACTATTCCAAAGACATATTGATGACAATTATGTCTCTACACATTAATAAGAACCACACACACACACACACACACACACACACACACACACACACACACACTCTCACCACACACACACACACACACACACACACACACACACACACACACCCCCACACACACACCTTGTTACAGTTACATTCCAGACTATTGCTGTAAAATTAATCAGTCTTTTTTTAAACTTTATAATCCAAACTTCAAGAGAATTTACTCTAAATGAACCTAATTATTTTGCCAAATTTATCCTTTGATAAGCTTAACAGAAATTAAAAAAGATAGAAAAAGATGGTGCTAAAATTAGTTTAAATATTATTTCAAATCATTAAAATTTCTGTTAAGCTTTTCAAGGGATAAATTTGGCAAAGTAATTAGATTTGTCTTTTTTCAATTTGCTAATGCATATAAAAACCTAAAAATATATTTAAATTATTATTTGTTAAGTACACAATAATACTAGGCCTAAAAAAACAGCCAATATGGCTGCATTTGAAAATATTTGCATATCATTTTGGAGAATCCAGATTCAATTCTGGGTCTCTCATCTTAAATTTTTCAGATGGCCCAATTGTGTGTTATTTATATATCTATTTTAAGTTATCTTTTAGATAATTTTCATTTTGAAATATAAAATAACATGAAATATAATTGAGAAACACCAAATAATGAAGGGCCATGAAGGGAGTATGCCTGTATATAGCTAAAAAAGCAAATGATACAATTTTTTTTAATCACTAATGCATTTTAAACTATTATTCAATTCTTTGCATGATATTTGTGTATTAAATTTATAAATTACTAAACAGTAAACAGTTTAAAAACAATGTAAATTATAAATTTACAAGTGTTTTGCTTTAAAAATATGATTATTGCATTTATCTATCTTCTATGTATAGATCTTTTGTATGTGTTTATTATTTCTTATATTATGCAGTTTCATAAATTTTTTTTCCTCTATGGTTAAATATATAGTTAATTTTTGAAAATGTTAATCCCATAGTTTATACAAAAAATGATTTCAACATCTTTCCTGTAAGAATTTATAAAATTTTAATATAAATTTTCTGAATGTTATTAATTCATAGAATATGTTTTTATACTAAATAAATTTTGTCATGATAAATATGAGTATTAGTTTACATTAACAAGAAGGAAACTGTTTTTTATTAACTGCAGCAGGTAGTAAGACTTTTATTAGACTTTTATTATCTATGATCAGATATGTAACTTGGGTGCAATCTTGCCCCTCTTTAAAATGATAATTTACAAAGATTTCAGTCTCTGCAACTGTGGCAGCAATGAACCTGATACTGTGTGCCACATTATTTTTGACTGCTCTCTGTTTGAACCCTGGCATAAAAAGCTTATCACACATTTCACTGATCGACTTATTTCCTGACCAGTCCAATTCCACCAATATTTCTTGGATCCCTTAACCATCAAACTTGTTAAATTGTGTTTCCTAGACTGCGCAACTCTTTACGGCCCACAATCTTAGCACTATAGTAGTACAACTTAGAAAAGAAGCTGCGCAGAAACAAACTGGCGCCTTGGGAGATACCATTTAGCGATATTTATGAAGTTTAGGGGGTGTTCGACAGTTACATGTTTTAACTATTTCCTGTGATGACTTTGTAAAGGTCTGTCTGAGATGGATGTACAAATTTCAGAATTTTCGGCTGACATATCCAAGATGAAACAAGTAGTATATACAGTATATACATGTATAATAATCGAAAATCAAGGAGAGTCCCTTCGGACACCCCTGCATAGGAGAGTATTAACACCTGCAAAGTTGAAGCGCCCTCTAGCAGGTTCTTTTCTATGTTGTACTACTATAGTTTTTGGTACTGTTGTTTCTCCTGTGTCATTTTGACATAGCATTGTTACTTTGTAGGGCAGCATTTCACTGTGGCTTACCACTATTGTGGCTTTCTCCCACTCTGGTATTTTCTCCCCTCTCTTGCCTGGCTCCGGTTGAGCCTTTTCCCTATCTTTTTGGGTTCTCCCTGTATCTTACATTAGTTACCTTTCTGTTTAGTTTTTCCTGTGGTTACAGTTTTCTTTTATTCGGTACTTTGACCATATCCTTTCACTCCTGTATTTCTTTTCTTACTTAGGTTAAACCTCAGACTGCTGCAAACTCTTAAGTATTTATTTTTCTTGCACAGACTTTTTCCACTTTGTTATTGGGGTTTTACTTAAATTCAAACACACTCCCTTGTTTTTGACTTATACAATATAATCTTTCACACCATTTGAACCTCTTAGTACTCTGAGTGGAAAGAGGTTCCTCTTTACTCTCTCAAACTCTCTCACAAAAAAAAAAACTCAAAAGATATAACAATTTTGGAAGAAAATATCAATTTGTGTGTAAAACTTTATAATTATACATTTCAATTGACATTATTTAACAAAGTACAGTGATATCAAGTTAATATAAATATTGAAAAATTTAAATTTTGTTGAATATTAAATAGAAAATATGATAATTTCGAAGGGAAGAGTATTGACAACTCTCTTTTTTGAAGGAAACTATCACATTAACAATTTGTTTATTTCACAAAATTGAATCAGATATTTGTTCATATATTGTTTTTGTACCTCTTAACAGTATTATATTTGCCATATAATATTTATTACTAAATAAATACAACAGAAAAATCATTGTAGGTATTGTAAATTTTAATTGCCAAAAATATAGTTTTTAGTTTGTTTCCTGCTTTGAATTCATGAATTGAAGAGTTCTTTTTTTAAAATTTGTAAAATTTGTGAGTTCTTTTTTTTTTTGTGAATTATCCACGATCAGTTATCTGATGAAATTAATTTCCTGACTATGTAATTATTTAGGAATTTACAGTATCAATAAAATCAAAAATATGAGCATTAATTATAATAAATGTGAAACATTCATAAATCTGTAATTTCAAACCACATACATAGTTACACAATATAGTATGAATAGGTTTTGTAGTTTGTCTTCTCTTTTGTAGCAGACATTGTCTGCTACATTTATTAATTATTTATAATAATTTATATTTAATAGTATTTTTATTATAATTTCTAATTTTAACTTCTATGAAGGGAACACATGTTTTACTGAAGATGGTCATTGAATAGCCAAAAATATTTTCCAAATAAATTAGTATTTAATTCTTTGCATGTGTTTGTACCTATTTTTTCTCTCTATAAAAATAATTCCTTTATTATTATTATTATTTGTTTAATTTAAACCTCTGTTTTCATTTCTTTTTTAGATTAATCATTGTTAAATTATAAATTACTGAATTTGTTGACCTTTATTTAATTTTATTATAGTCAATTTTCATTATTGAGAACTGTGAACCCATTTTTAATACTGTCTATGATAAATTAATTCTTGGTTTACAAATTTTTACTTTGAGTCCATTTCAGGAACAAATTAGTTCATAAAGTTGGGAACTATATTTTTTAAAATTTACAATATCCACATTAGTTAAATGCTACAATATTTGTGAAATAATTTCAATGGAATATAATGTTAATGCCTAAAATAGAAACATATTTTTTTCTTCCAAAACTATTAAGACCAATAAGCAACATCAGCACTAAAATTCTGTAATCAAAGATTAAGCACATTTATTGTAACGTTTTTACCAAAGGATGTAGCATTATCAGCAATACAATATAAGAACAGAATCACAAATTTACAAAGAAAATACAAAACTGTTCTAAGAATTGAAAAACTTCAAACATCAAGCTCCTGTTCTATTATAATATGCACTTGCATTTAAAAACAATTACAGAAAATATTTATTATCAATTTCATTTATAATATCTTAGCGAGAAAAATAATATATAGGACTGATGTTTACTAAATATTATTATGTACTGACAAGTGAGTATAACTACACTTTCAGTAAATCGCTATCTTGATTTTTGTTAATGACACTTGCATAATGGTTCTTGTTATTTCTATAGATTCTTTTATCAAACCATCTTTTAATGTTTCACAAAGGATAATAACTTTTGTGTTGTCCATTTGATATTGAGATTATATTCATAAAAATTCTTAGATAAACCAGCATTAGTTCTTCCTAGCATTATATCAAATTTATGCTTAATTAGCCTATCTTCAATGTTTTTCGTAGTGATTTCATTGTACTCTTTGGAATAATTTAGGTCCTTATTTTGGATTGGTATAATATATATTCCTGTGCCTCTCTCTTTCTCTCTCTTCTATAGTTATCTTTGTTATTCTTTAATTTACTAAATATTATTGAGATTATATTATGGTTGGTTTTATATTTGAATCCTTAGCTTTTTTGACTATTTTTAAGTTTGCAGCATCATAGGGCATTTTAACAAATCTTATGATTTCTCCAGTCCCTATTGTCTTTTGTTATTCATTATTTCTAGCAATTGTTTGGTTCCTTGATTTAAGAAAGCTAATCAAAGATTGATTTCATAAACTTCAACCTATATAAATGTATTCTATCCCAATTATACAATTTTGGAGTATTCTTCTTATTTATCTAAATTATTTGTACAATGTATCTGCAGTCTCTTAAAGAAAACCTGGAAGCAGACTTTTTATACCTGATGGGATTCTTCAATCAGGCTGGCATAAGCACAGGCATATGCAAGTTTTCTATAATAGCTAAATGGCTAATAATTTTGGCTTGATATTTCCCTTGTATTATTTCCAACTGAATATCCAAAAAATGTATAGCTGTTATATTTTTCTGTACTATGTTCTATGTAAGGCTTGAATTTTTCCATACAAAAGCTTGGTTGTCTTTATAGAAAGAGGTCTGTCATTTCCTATTCATGCAACATATATATCATCAACATAGCATAGATAGTGTTGATGAATGATATACTTTACATATACCAACATGATTTTGACTATTATTTTGCCATGGATCCATCTATGGGAACAATCTGTGTTTGTAAAGTTTACTTTCAAATAAGAATTGCATCTTATAACATAAAAGGTGCACAAGTTCTCTTAGAGCAGATGGTTCTGCATCAGGTTTTGTAAAAATTTCCAAAAAAAATCTGTAGAGGGCTAAACATGCTGGCAGAAGTTTTAAAGAAAGAAAAAGTTTTAGGAACAGAAAAAAATGATTCTTATTATATTATAGCAATGGAATAATATCAGCAAACAATGCATCATAAAAAAGCTTTAATAATTCTAAAAGAAATGATTTGAAAACCTGCTCAGATTTTTTTCCTATGAAGGTGTCTTATTGATGAATCACTGTAATAAAATTTGTTTCAAAAGTATGAAATAAATTGAAAAAATAATATAATGGAAATGATACATAATGTTGCAATTTGAAGGATGAAATATATTAAATATATGAATTGAAAAAATTCATATATTTAGCATATTTCATACTTCAAATAGTACTGCAATTCAGTAATAAATATGAATTGCAGTACTAATCATGTTATGCGATATATAATCATTGTTTAAAGATAAGTATTAAATGTTTCTTGATATATGTAAATTAGTTTTATATAATTGAGAATAAAATATTTTTCAGATCATCAGTCTATATAGTGCATTACTGTAATTTTTGTTAGTGTTGCAATGACAATTATAATAATACTGCAGCAACAGCTACAATAACTATAAAGATATTTACCATAGACTGCCTTTGGTTAATTAGTGACGATGATGATGATGATGATAATGATATATTCATAATAATCACAATGATAAGAAGTATATCATACTTATGGGCATTCAAGATAAATTTATCTATCATTATTTAATTTTATATGTACTAGTTAGCTCTTGACCACTATGTGCCCAAATACACTAAAAAAGAAACTTTATTTCTTATCTATCAAATTTGAAATATTTCATTTATTTAGTACATTCTAGTTATCTTAAAACAAAAATAATAATAATTTCTGAAATATTATTTAAAAGCAATGTTTATGTAGCCTCAGTGTGTCAAATGCAAACTGAATCCTTGAGCCAGGGAACAGCCAACATTTTTTGATCGAAAAAGCCAGAAATTTAAGTCAAATAACAAGAAGTATACAGACATAAATAGGAAGTAAACTATGATAATTTAAAACAATTTTATATTGAAATTGGAATTTAATTTTCTAAAACACATGATTAAAGATTTGAAATGAGAGAAAATAGTAATGGCAGCACTTCTAGTCCTAGAAATTTGAGCATGTGCAGAAACATGGATTTTCACATACATATTATCATTAGAATCATATATAATAAAGGAATATCTATTGTCATTAGAAAACATATTTGAACTGAATTTTCAGAATATCTAATCAAAACTCAATGTTTGTAGTTTAAAAAATTTTTTTAGATCTAATTTTTTTTGGTCTGAAAAATTTATTGGTCATTGTCTGTCTTGTCTGTAGTTATAAAATTATTTTAGTTATTTTTGACATGTTATAAGAAAAGTACTTTATCAGGATAGCTTGCATGCAAATAGTCATATGCTTGTAGTTGAAACTATCTAACAAAGTAAATTTTTTCTGTATGACAAACCTTTCACAAAAAAATTTTTTTTTAATTTTAAACTAGATTGAATGTGGAGGAACAGCTGTCTTAGATAAAAAGAAAAAAACACCTTAAAAATTTGAAGTTATATAAATTATTTAAAAAAAAAAATAATAATCTGAATTTTAATTTTGATGTTAAAAAGTAAGCTTCAAATATGATGCAAATCATTATTAGAAAGTCATTAAAAATATAAAATGAAATAAAAACTTACATACAATTATTATGATAGTTTTAGATATGATAGCAATTGATAATATTTTCATTCAGGATAGTATTATAATAATTACAAAATTTGTAGTTAAAATTTTCTTATTTCAAATATTCTGGAGCAACAATGAATGAAGATATGTTTATGAAAGTTTGTAGATCTAGTTAATAGAAGATGAGAAAGAAAATTATTAGAAAAAGTTTAATTTCAATTTGCTCTATTAGAGTTTAAAAATAATGCTGTAGGTATGAAAATTTATTTCAATATAGGTAGGAGATTCTATCAGTTCACTTTCCTTCCTGGTGAGAGTCACTATAAAAGAAAACTATTGATAATTAATTTACCAGAATAATTGCAATTGCAAAATGCTGCACTTTGAAAATACAAATAGTCTTTGACCTCAACTGCCATTTGTAAACAATCTTTTTTACATATCTTACAACCATCTGTACTTATGATAGTGATGATACAATCAGTAAATTTTGTGATTGGTCAATGCAGTTCTGTGTGTTTAGTGTCCCTGACCCAATGATTTATTATATGGAAAGCATACTTTTTTTATGTCTGATTCTTGTAGTTCTGTTTTTGTTATATTTATTAATATAATGTATAGTGGCTGATAAACATTAGTAGTGAAAAATCCATAAATTTTGGGTATTTAAAATTTGTGACTGCTCTGGCTTATAATTATGCATTTGAACTGAACCCTATCATAAGTAAAGGACTACTGATTAACAGATAAAGATCTGAGAAAAAAGGATCTCTCTACATCAGGAGTGGGCAAAAGGCGGCCCTCAAGCCAGATCCGGCTTGCCACATAAACTAGAACACATTACAGTTTCAAGGCCCACATTTGTAAAATTCTATTTGAAAAGAAAAAATAAAATAATGGATACTGTTGCTAGTGTACACATACACTACTGGGTTACTCCAAATTTTGATGATATATTTAACCATGAGCATAGTAAATTTCACCATTCACATTAAGTTGTAAATTTGTTTTTACAGAATTAATTATGTAATACTGAATATTTTGTAACATTATGATGTAATAGGTTGTTAGCAATCAGTCTATTATAAATACTTATGTTTTTAAAGAAAATTATCTGAATTTATTAATTCATAGAACAAATTAATTTTCTAATGTTTCTAATGAAAAAATCGTTTCTATGGATCTTTTGAACTCTGCATAGAAACAATTTAAGAAAATAACACAAGAAAAGTATATTTTAAAAATAATATTGATACCCGAATACATTATTTGTATAAGTATCAAAAAGTGGCTACATACGATAGTGAGAATGAGAAGAATGTGTAGAGATAAATTGGCACAGTCATTACTCTTGTCCCGTATGATGATGAGAATATGTTTGTGCAAGAATCAATCTTGCTTTAACATGAGTAATCATTTTATGTCAAAGTAGTTTTCATTAATTAAATAGAGTATAGCTAATGTTATCATCAATAATTTCATTACATAATTACATAATAATAATTAATAATTACATAATTATAGCATCGTAAGGTTAAATTCTCCCTTAGATATTTTTCAATTTTTATAGTTTTGAAAAGTTGTGTGAACTGCCTATAACACTATTTTAACAACTCATATACAGCACAATTGGCAGTAGTGACTTCCAAACTATTTTTATTTCACAAACGAAGTACTTTCGGTCTATCCACTAGACCATCTTCAGCGTTATATTAACTTACAAAGAACATAAAAAGAATACAATATTTGTTCTTGTAGTTCAAATTTAAAAGTTATTTCCATAGGATTTGACATATGGAAATAATTTTTAAATTTGAACTACAAGAACAAATATTGTATTCTTTTTATGTTCTTTGTAAGTTAATATAATGCTGAAGATGGTCTTGTGGATAGACCGAAAGTACTTCGTTTGTGAAATAAAAATAGTTTGGAAGTCACTACTGCCAATTGTGCTGTATATGAGTTGTTTCAATTTTTATACCGCCCGCTTCATCCTGAAGATTGATTATCCAGCCCTCGGCAGAAAATAATTGCCCACCCCTGCTCTACATAGTTGGGATATCAAAATAATTTCAAGAAACTGATAAGCTAAGAAAGAGGAGGAAAAATGATCACTGAAGAGGAATTGAGATTGCCATGGTAGTTCATGCAATAAGTAACCCTCATTCTGTCAGCAATGTAAGAGAAGTATCACAAGAGTTATATAATTCTTGGCCAATTATGAATAGATCTGCAAGGTTTTTAGACCCATTTATTGGGTACTCATATAAGATCCATTTTATTTAATAATTACTATTTCCTGATTCACCATAACATATTGACTTTTTGGCTGACATGGAAATGGATGACACATGGCAACCAAAGAATCCTATTGACTGTTGAAGCATATTTCAGAGTTATTCCCTCAGTAAATTCATAGAATTCTCATATATGGAAATGCACCTTCATCCAGAAGTACTATGCATGAAGAACTTCTCAACAATCCTTATGTTATAATATTGTATCTACAAGATTTGTTCAAAAAGAAACCAAACTTTTGAAATAGCGGGCCAACCGGCAGGGGGAGCGTGCTGCGGCTACTGAGCGCACGTAGAAGCAGGTTTAGACAACAACCTGCCATTTGCCGCGTTTCGCTCTGACAGTTAATTGGCGAGCTACAACTGCTGAAGTGAGCACATTCACAAGCTGTTCATCAGATTAGTGCCAAAGTGACAATGAAAAAAGAGCTTGAAGAACAAGGAATTTGTACCACATGGTCAGATGGTAAATAAGGAAGTCTACCAGGGAATTCTAGTGTATTTGAGGGATGCCATCACAGGAAGAGGCCTGAACTGTGGGAAAACCAGACTTGGATGTTGCATCATGATAATGCACCGGCTCATGCGTCGCTCCTTGTCTGCAGCTATCTAGCAAAACATCACATTACCGTTGTGTCCCATCCACCGTATTCTCCGGATCTAGCCCCAGCAGACTTTTTCCTGTTTCCCAAACTTAGAATCTCATTGAAAGGACGTCGTTTCCAAACCATACAGGAGATTCAGGACAATGCAACAAAAGACCTGCACGCCATCTTAAAGTGCGTTCCAGGAGGCTTTCCAAAAATGAAAGCATTATTGAGAACGATGTATTGCCAGTAGAGGGGACTACTTTGAGGGAGACAGTGCTTAAAATGCTGTACAATGAGCAATAAAAATGTTATAACAAAAGTTTGGTTTCTTTTTGAACATATCTCGTATTAACAATGGATTTTGTAATTAAATCATTCTTTGAGATGAAAATATTTGTCCAAAGAGATTATTACTACAAGTGAATGATATCATACACACTTTTATCAATATATATAATTCTATCCTGTAGGAATGACATGCTTAAAAACAGAATTTATTCATCATGGAGCATCACAACATATTGGCTAGCTTTTGATACCATTTTTGAATGAGATTTTTGGCAATGAAGAGATCATTTCCAAGAGCTGCTCTAAAGTGTGGCCTCCCCTCTCACTATATCATCAATCCTTGTGATTTCTGGTTATGGGATATCTAAAGAATAGGCTGTATCATGAGATATGACATCACTTGCAGATCTGAAAATCTCCATCATTCAGAATGTGGCAACATCCTGAAGATATACTTCATTCCACATTTTTCATATAGATATTTCTTTGTTAAGTATGCATGTTTAAATTCTTTGCTTCCAGTATACTATTAAATAGTGGTTATACCTATTGAAAATTTGCTCTGATAACTAATTTGAAATCCATTGATTGTATGGTTCATCTCCTTATATTCTTCTTTCTTCATCTACAGTGTTGTTTAATTCATAGATGGATAAAGTGAAA
Organism: Olivierus martensii; assembly: GCA_000484575.1. Taxonomy (NCBI): domain Eukaryota; kingdom Metazoa; phylum Arthropoda; class Arachnida; order Scorpiones; family Buthidae; genus Olivierus; species Olivierus martensii. Next base: position 2,947 of record AYEL01079937.1, on the reverse strand, counting down.
TAAAAATTTTTCAATAATTTTTTTCCTGGTTTTCGTTGAATAAAATCTGCCAAGTTTTGTAACTATTTATGTTCATTCATTACTGTTCCATAATCTTCAAATATTAAACTTTTAATTATAACTATCCTATACATCCATGCTTAAATATGTTGAAATGCATCTATATTAAATTATGCAATATAAATATAAGTATTCAACAATTTATATATATATTACTGTCTGCTCTGTCCAGCTTAGCCACAACCATCAACGCAAGTACGCGTGTGCTAACTGAACAAGTAACTGATAAACTCATCCATCTTAGCTAGGTGTGGCTTTCATGGATGGACAATACTTATTTTTAATTTAAAAATATAATATTAAAATATAGGGTGAAAGAAAAGTATGTATCCCTCCAAATAACTTGATAACTATCATAGATTTCAAAAATCTGTTAATGCCAACAAATAGGAAGTCTTAGGTGTGCTACCTGATGGTGACCTTCAAATGAGCTGATTATGCAAATCAGGATAGATGAAAATTCTATCTCATAAACTGTAACAGATAGGGAAAAATTTCAAATTACAAACCTGTTCAGTTTCAATTCTGAACATTAAAAAAATTTCATCAAAATGATGAATAATTCTCCCAAAAATAAAACACGTAGATCTATCTCATATGTCAATTCCTTGAAACGCCCAAGATCAGTTTACCCATAAACAATAATTGATGAGATCATAACAACTTGTGCATTTTGCATAATAACAGTAGAGAATCTTCAATACTGCATCATTACTGTTTGTCCAGAGATTTCTACTGACATTTTGAAGGCTGTGAGGAACTCATCCAATATCATGCTCAACTGTACTTGGGTGCTGGTGGAAGACATTTTGAGCATATTCTTGATTAGTTTTTGCTTGTTGATTAGGATCTGTGTTTTCAGTTTATTGATTTGGATGTTATGTTTTGGTGTTGGTTTGTTACTTGTCAGAATTAAGTGTCAACTGTTTGCATGTAAAAATGTTTTTGTTTCATTTTTGAATGAATTATATATCCAATTTTGATGAAGTTTTTTTTAATTTGTTTAGAATTGAATGCTGATCAAGTTTGTAATTGGAAATTTTCCCTATCTGTTACGGTGTATGAGATAGGATTATGCAAGTGTACTCATTTGCATAATCAGTTCATTAAAAGGTCATCATCAGATAGCCCACCCATGATTTCCTGTTTGTTGGTATTAACAGATTTTGCACATATATGATATTTATCAAGTTATTTGGAGGAATACAGACTTTTCTTCCACCCAGTATAAGTTCACTTGATTATTTATTTTGAAATTAATATAATTTACTTTAAGTTATAACAATTGATAACTGATTGAAGTGATAGGCTATAAATTAATTAAGGATTAATAAATTTGTGTAAAAGAAAAATTTTGTGTGTAATTGAATTACTTTTTTTTTAATGCATATAGATCTTCTATGTATACATATACATAGACATATATAAATATTTAACACATTTAGATTATTTTGATTAGACTTATTATTATTATTATTATAAAAAGTCTGATCAAAATAATTAATTACTTATAATTGTTAACTTGTTAATGATTAAGAAATTGAACTTTAATATTAAAATTTTAAAATATTACGAAGTTATTATCTTTCTACCTAATTGAAAACAAAGGCTTAGCAATTGAAAAACTTAAATTTCAGCTTAACTATTCAGACTAAAAATTTAAATTTTTTACTTATATTTTAAAATATGTGATAAATTCAATAAATACAGGTAGGCCTCGATTAGTGCGAATAATTGGTTCCACGAATTTCTCGCACTATTCGAATTCGCATTATTTGAAGTATTAAGTATATGTAAAATATGGTAATTGGTTCTTGCTTTGTGAGATTCTGGCCATTAGCTAACCTCACGATGAATAACCATAATACTAACTCAACACTGTTTAAGAAATATTTATTTCATATTTTACATCATTGTTCATTATCTAAATTAATAACTTACCAGGAATTGTCTCATACATCTTCAAATCAACCGCCAAATCGAAGCCAAAATAGCGAATTGAAAGTGGAAGTTGAGTGCTACCTGGCCGCCAATTCTGGGTGGAGAATTGAGTGGATAGTCCGATTTGCAATTAAGCATTGCAACTTTATTGAATCAGTAAATTAGTTCCAGATAGAACTAATAAGTTAAGTTAATGAACCAATGAGAAATTTTTAACAAGTTTTCTATTTGTTTACTAGCAGAATATGACAGCAAAAGATAACAAAAACAAATTTTTTTCACAAGTTTTATTTTAAATAAAAAAATCAGGTAATAAACAAAAGAAAATAAATAATATCGGTAGCACTCAATAAATAATATCGGTAGCACAGCAGCTCCTCATCCAGTTTTACTAACCGAAAATTAACGGTAATTTGTTAATTGACATCATTTGTAAGATTGGTCAATCCTTACAACTCGCATTAATCGAATATTTGCTTGCTCTAACTGAAAAACTGTATCAATTTTATAAGTCGCACTAATCGAAATCTCATTATTCAAACTCGCACTAATCGAGGCCTACCTGTATATTAAAATTAATTTAAAAAATTTAAGATTATATTCATTGTTGTTCAAATAACAAATGGTCAAATTTTTCTAATTTTCGATTAGCTTCCTATTTCGCATTGAATATTGAAGGGTGACATTAATTATGATATTCAAAAAATGATTTAGATGTGAAATTATGATTATTGATACATTTTTAAGTATTTGAATGTGGCTAGATAGATATTAAATCTATTGAAAAAATTGAAGATTTTTAAGTATTTCAATAAATTAATATAATTCAATAAATAATTTTTTAAAATGAAAAAGAGGTATATGATATATTTTTTAAGTTGATTTTATTAGTTATATCATAATGATTATATATAATTTGATTTTATATATATATACTAATTATTTT
>AYEL01079936.1:0-20822 GCA_000484575.1 Olivierus martensii | reverse complement strand
TGTCCGATATAATTTGATTTTATATATATATACTAATTATTTTGAAATCAAAAAAATTTTAACATTTAAATTAAATTAAAATTGAAATGAGAAGAATACTTAAATGTTGAAACTCACAAATAAAAACATTTCACCATATTCACAAAAATATTCTAATATAATTTGTTTTTAATAGGATCAAAAAAATTGAAGTAATATACTTTAATTATTTTTATTTATTGACTTTTTTTTATTAAGTTTAATAATAATAAATTGATGGCCATTAATAAGTAATGAAATTTTGAATGCTGTTTGAAATTTTATGGTTTTATTATTTCTATTAAGGTTTTAAAATATTGAGAGCCAGTATAGTTTGAAGTTCTAGCAAGTCCTCTGTCATGCATGACCAAATTCTTGGTGAAATGTTGGGAATAAATTATCAAAATTTAAAAAATATGAAACCATTAATTGGAATTTAACTGATTATTATTGTATGCAAATGCTTGCTTATTCTTACGTATCTTATGATGATAAAATCATATTAATTCATTTTTAGTACACACACTAATCAATTTATTAAATAAATAACATTTTCATTTCTCCTTTTTATACGTAGAATCTACAACTGAAGATGGTTTTTGATAGGCTGGAAATATTATTGATTTAATAAATTGATTTATATTTGCGGCTGAGAATTCTGTTTAGATTCTGAGCCTGAAGAGTGTTGTTGAGAGTTAATGTTATTCTATGTACCATTTACTCAACTGCATTTTGTGCTGGATTATAAGTAAGTAAGCATATAATTACAAAATGATTTGATGTACCATAAAAGAAAATGATAAAAATATTTCAAATGTGGCTGAATTGTATAAAAAATTAAAACTGTAGGAAATATTTGAAGATGCCAACATTTAGAAAGATTGGTATTATTCTTGGCATATTTTTAACATTGATGAGACTGGTTGTGTCTGTAAAGAATGTTCAATAGGACTTTCCTTTTTAAATAGGAAAAACTGACAATAAATTAGTGTTATTGTTAGGAGGAAATTAGAAGGTGATTTTTAGGCTTAAATCTATGCTTATTTGTCATTAAGAGAACTCTAGCAAATATTTGATAAAACTAAATTGCTAATATAGGCATTCCTTGATTCATGCAAAATATTTAGGTTGGGAATGAAAGGTTTTACTTAACTTGAATTTTAAAAAAGTTGAAAAAATAAATTTTTAAAAATCTGAATCAAAAAATTATTGGATCTTGTGGACTTCTCTGATTACACCTATATCTATGGTGGCATATTGTTTTTTTTGACTGGAAAGGAGATAATGCAGCATGAAATAATATTGTACCAGTAATATGATACTTAAAATCAACAAATAACACACAAAATATAAATAAATCGAGTAAGATTGCAAAGTCACAATATTTCCTTAAATATTTTTCCATTTGGGTGGCAATTGCAAAGTCACAATATTCAAAATTAACAGTAATCTTAACCTAATGGCTTTAACGACTTTGCAAACCCAGAGTCCAACCTGAACTCAAGTCTTTTTACTATTTCTTCAAATAAATAAATTAATCTAACACTAACATCTTCATGACAAAAAAACAAACAACCAAAAGACTTATGATTGTTAGAGGTATCAAATAAGTGTTAAGTCTAAATAGCAAAAAAAGATGTTAGAAATTAATATTAATAAATTGGATAAATATCCAAAACAAGTAAAGTTAAATAATAAAAAATAATTTATTTGACTCAAACACTTACAAAAAAAGCTTTATTTAAACAATAATAAAGCATCAAACAAGCTACAATAAAACTTATTTAATGAAAAATCCAAATATTCAAAACAACAATAAATGTAACCTTAAAGAATACTTAAATGTACTACCTCCACTCTCTGATACAAAACTCAAACAATTGTCGATCTTACAAGAAAGTCAGAAGTCACAAATTAGCTCCATGCAATACAACACCTCGCTGTCTTAGTTAATGCACACTTTTTGCTTAATGAATATGAAAATATAATACATTTATTATTTTTTATATAAAAATATTTTGTTGTTAAATTTGAAAGGAACATAAGTATATTTTAATAATTAATTGCGATTTTGTTAGAAACTTATTGTTATACAAAACTTTATCCTAAATGGTAGAACTCCAATAAATAAATTTTTTTTTCTGCCATAATAAAACAAGTCAATAAAAATAACATGCTTTTAAATAAAATTAACAAATATATTTTAGAGCTGTTCAATAATTTTTTTAATAATTTAAAAGATTAAAAAAATGTTAAAACTTTTTGTAGGATCAAAATTTTATATTATATACCATAACAAACTAAAACATTGTTGCAGAGAGAGAAAATTTGAGTTACTTGAATATTCTCAAGAATACATTTTTTCATAAAACAAAATTATTTAAATTTTGAAACTAATTAATTTCCTTATATAATACATAAATTATATTGAAAATATTTCATTGTCTATATTAGTTTCACTTAGTAAATTAATTATGCATTATTCTGTGTGAGAGAATTTTAAATTATTTCAATATTTGTTTTATAAAAATTTTAATTATTAATTAATCTACTAATTTAATTATTAGTGATTATAACTTCTGTTTATATATAGTTACTGAAATTCAGAAATGTAATTTGCTATCGTTGTTAAAATTCATTTTGTATAACAGAAATGGTTTAATATAAATTTATCATATCAATCCCTTTACATTGATTTGATATCTTTTCTCCAAAAAATATTTTGAAATTTGTATTGTAATTATAAATGTTATATTATTATTAATTTTTCATGCAGATATAGAGAAAATGAAGATAAAAGGACAAGGAAATGATCTTTTCAAATAAAAATAAAATATTTGTTTATGTAATTATGCTTCGATCATCAGAAATGTAGTGATTATATTAAATGCCAGGCATGTAGGCATTTGTTCTGATATGTTTTAATTGAATTATTTATTTTAAAAAATATGGAAATAATCTTCTAATTTGAGATTGATTCAAAGTATTTTATTATTCAACAGTTTTCAGGCAATGTTTTAACATCTGTTGTTACAGATGATGATTTTGTGTGTTAAGATATAAAAGCAATTACTTCTGTGAAAAAGTATAAATGGAAATATATGGGTCGTATAAATGACAAAAAGTAAACTTCAGTTGATAATTGTAATAAAATAATAACTGATGGCAGGTCTGTATTAATCTACAGTAAATATTTATTTGGAATGATTTCTATTATTGACATAATGATGGCTTGCATGGCCAAAAGAGCTCATTGTATAGGTGAAGTGAGATTACAAGACTTTGTGTGCAGTATTGCTGTGAAATATACAGTGATTTTATTTCTATAATTTTTTCCAGCAAGATTATTTAATAATGGATAAAATAGATTATTTGATTAAAAATTGAACAATACAATTTATTTCTATTTTAGAATATTATTTGCTACATTTGATACTGAAGAAGCTGCAGAGAAAGCCTTTCAAGAAAATGAGAATTTAGAAATAAATGGGAAAAAACTTACCGTATTATATGCAGCTACAAGAAAATTACCAAGGATAAGAAATTATGGTTAGTGAATTAGAAAGAAAAAAGTTATTTCAAAATATGAGTTTTAAGTTTCATTTCTAAATCATGACTAATTGGCTTATTATTCCCTTAGTGCATAAGGGGTTGAAAGAAATTTGATCATGTATAATAAGCTTATTTTGTACTATTAAAAAATTTTTGGCTAATTATTCCCTTAATGCATAAGGGATTGAACAAATTTGCTTATGTATAATAAGCTTATTTTGTACAGTAAATAATTTTTTAACAATTCTTTATGATGATATATTTTATATGGAAATATTATATGTAAAATTACGAAGAAGCTGCAATGATCCACATTTAAAATTCAAGACAATCAACTTTCATAAATAGCTAAATAATTGAGTTTAAACAGTGTTATTAATGTGTGTTTTATATAGTAGTTTTAAAGATAATATAGTGTATTTTATAAGTATTTTTAAAGATAATGTTGTAACTTCTTAAGAATTTATTTTGTATTATTTGACAGGCTTAACATGACTTTTGAATTTAATAATGTTTCTCTCCATGAAATATTATTAAAATCAGATTGTTATTCTGTGTAAGCATATATCTGTTGTAATCTTGTTTCTGATCTTTCTATTTGTTTAAAAATTAAAAAATAAATTTAAAATAAGATCTATATTATGAATTGCTTCAAATATTTTACTTATAACAACAGAAAATGTTAATTGAATTTGAAGAAATTTATATTAATAATTAATTCAAGGAAATATTTTTCTTTAGTAGCATTACATTTTCCCTTTATCAGTAAAATAAGGGAAAATATGTCTTCTTCTAATTAATTCAAATGAATTTTAAAATAGAAATTGCTAATTTGCAGAAAAATATCAAAAGTAAATAATAATTTAAAATTCAAATGAAATTAAAATTTCCAAATAATCTCCAGGTTGTAAAATGTTTGGAAACATTTTTAATATGTATTTTTAAAATTTGTTACAAAATTTTTATCATGTATAATTTTTATTCCTGTATTTTTTAAACAACTTTTAATATAGATCTTATTAGTTGTTTCTGTTCCAATAATACATTTAATTAAACATGCATTTATGTGCTATTTATATATTTTAATTTTTTTTTATTGATTAGTATCTAAATATTTTATCATACAAAGTATTATATGATTAATGCCAAACATATATGGAGCATAAAACTACAGTTTTGTTGGGCATAATGCTATAAACTATTTAAAATCATAACTGTGTTAAGTTTATTTTGCATTTGAAAATTATTGGATTTAAATAAAAACAATTCAGCAATGAACATAATAAATTATTCATCCTATATATTGTATTCTAAAGACTGTCTGATAATGACTTGTTGTAAGAAATAAAATGTATAATTATAACTATAATAAAATGAACATAAGAATAATCTGTAAAGTCAAAATTCAAATGGGTATAAATTTAACAATTATAAAAATACTACAAATATAGTAGGTCCCTGACTTAAAGGCTTAATTGTCTTAATTGACAATCTCAAAAAATTTCATTAAATTATAACTGTTGTTGCTGAATTTTTATTGTTGATCATTTTGTTGAAATCTGTCTTTAAGTTTAATACAAATATTTTAAAATCAGATATTTTTATTTTTGGCAATTCCTAAAAATTTCTGGCAATTGTTCCAACAATTGTTAAATTCAATATGCTATGTTTATTATATTGAGTATTACATTATCTTGCATTTCTTGGGTTTTTATAAAATCTTTTTTTAATAACAGTTTATAGAAACTTGGGACATCAAGAATTAATTAATTAAACTGATTATAGTCTTTCAGTTTAATATTACAAAAATATATTATTAGTCCAATGCTTTTTGATAAACAACAATAATTTTTGCAATCAGGTGTAAAATGAATAAATTTTTGACATGTCAACTCTAGAGCAAGCAACATTAGCTGACTATGTGAAAACATGGATTTTCAGTTAATTCCTTCTACTTTAAGTGATTGTCCTTGCCTTGTTTACAGTTATTTCAAATGCAAACACACAGGAGATTGCAGTTAAAATTGAAAAGCATATTAGTAGGAATTAGAGGAATGTGTGGAATGAATATATCTTTTTGACATTATTGCTCTTGCACTTCTATCACATTTGACATGATTCATTTCTTCACATATAATTTAGAGGGTCTGTTACATGATTTAAGTGTTACTGGTGCTCCAATTTCATAAAAAAATTGTATAATGGTATTTCATGATGATCCAGTTGGCTTACTGTCTATGACAATGTCAATATCCTTGTATATTGTGAGAAGTTCAGGAAAATGATTCTGTATTTGAAGATTAATATTACAAGGGATACAACACTTATGATGATTTGTATTTATGACTGATTATTTACAAAAAAAATCTATACAATAGCTGGCATCAATACTTTTGCAATAATGGCAGCCAATTGCCCTTATGGCAAAGTAGTCATCAGGATGGAAGTTTGCTGTGTTTCCATCATGTTGTATTTGTATTTAATTCCAGATCTCATATATCTAGATTTTTCTTAAGTATCTAAGCTTATACCCAGCAGCTTAATATCGAATAAGAAGGTGGCAACAACAAATTTTATTGACAGAAAATTGGGTTCCCCAGAAAAATATTCCAAGCACCAAACTGTAAATTCAACATAACCTAGAAAACATTCCAAGCACCAAATTGTAAATTCAACATAAGCTAAAAATAAAAGAATTTTCAGTCTATAAATTTGCTTTAAAATTTATAGACTGAAAATGCTTTTAGTCTATAAATTTGCTTTAAAATTTATAAACTGAAAATGCTTTTTTTTTAGGGTTGAATTTACAGTTTGGTGCTTGGAATGTTTTTCTGGGCACCCTTCAGGTATTGTTCATACATCATGGTAGACATATGCAGCTGTCAAAGCAGTGCACATTTTTTGAGAGGATTTACTTTGGAATTCTATAACTATGTCCGTCTACATGTCTTTTTTGCAATCATGACTCAAACCATACGTCAACGGCATTGTCTGGCATTTTTGTCACCATTTAATGTTCAATGAATTGACTCAAAAACAGTGCACACACGAAGAATATCAAGGTTGATGACAAGATCGGAAAACGGACCGAAAAAGTCATCGAAGCAGATGACAAACTTTTTGGAACGAACTGTACCTATTTAATGTGATAAATGAGGGCATGCAGCAGCATTTACAAGGGCTCGATATTTACACTCATTCCTGTTGTAGCTATCCACAGAATATGTGAAAGAAGAATCTCTAAGATAGTTTCGAATTGATTCTTAACTATCTTCATGTTAGAAAATGCACTTTCACATAAATAAGAACTACCAAACTTTGATATTACTTTCCGACTAATATCACAAAAGTTAGGAAAACGTTCGTTAAACTAAGCAGTTTATCCTTGTGATTTGTTATGAAAAAGTTATTTTCCCACTGCTCCTGATATATTCGATTTTTATTTTCTATTTTACGTTTTTTCTCACTCATTTCACAAATGCAACGAACTCATAGTAAAATAAAAATAAAATTAAAACAAAATCTCACAACAACAGTAATAAAATTAAAACAGAATCTCACAACAATCACACAATCACTGAAATGGTGAGTGATAGAAACCAAAAGATAACTAAAATACAGTCACAATTCAAACTATAAATGAAATAGCTAAAATTAAAATTGACGTGATTGAAAGTCTTATAAAAATAAGATATCATTGACAGCTTGTTGATTATTAAAAATTACTAATAATTAAGAAAAATTAATTAATTGAGTTAATATAATTCAATTTTATGATTCTTTTTATTAATCTCTTAAAAAAGTGAAAAAAAAACATTGAAAAGTAATATTATATCACAAATCGTGAAAACCTCGCGGGCTACACAAAATGGCTTGGCGGGCTCCTTTTGGACAGCCCTGATCAATAAGAATCAGTGCCTTGGCCAGAGCACGTACTTTATCATATTTTACGTTTTTATTATGGATGATAGGCTATGTTTGCGCTCAAGGGTTCAATAGCAGAAAGAATATAACAATCATCATCATACAAAATAAAGGAATAGGTGTGAAGTCCATGTTTCTGCGCATATGCGAACTCTCGCGACCGGAAGTTCCGGTGGTGTCCATGTTTCTGCGCATGTGCGAACTCCCGCACCAGAAGTGTTGGTTTCTCTCGCTTCGAATCTTTAATCGCGTCTTTTAGAAAACTAAACTCAACTCATTATAAATTTTGCTTTAAATTATCATAGTTTACTTCCTATTTATATTTATATACTTCCTTTTGTTATTTGACTTCAATTTGTTTTTTTCGATCGAAAAATGGTGGCTGTTCAGTTTGCATTCGGCGCATCGAGGTTACATAATGGGTGCGTTCCAAACCTCAACAGATCAGTGATGAGTAAAAAATCTCAGCAAACCGTTCCAAACTCAACAAGCTAATCAGTGTTGAGCTCATCAGACGGTCAATACAGTAATCACAGAGAAAAGATGATGAGTGTGTTGACACCTGTTTACACCGTTTATCCAACGTCGCGGAAAAAGTAGTTCCTAGTAGGTGATAAGATTTTAAAAGTTAGAGAGTGTTATAAATCATTATCCATCGTTGTTGTTTACTGGCAAATAAATTTTAGTGCTTTCTAATGACGATAATGAAGTTATAACATTCATTATTGTCTTTTTCATCACCATGTTAGCTGCCATCTTATCTTCACACTCAGCAAGTCGTTCCAGAGACATACTGATGTTCAGTTATTTCTGATGTCAAAAGAGACTAATCACTGCTGACTTACTGTTGAGATTTGGAACGCACCCAAATATTAATTTATTTCAGAATTTAAATAATAATTTATTCATTTCAGAAATTAAAATTTTTTATTTAAAGATAAAAATTATAATTATTATTTAAATAACTTAATCGGTAAATCAATAGTTTGTTAGTTGCCGTTTCATATAAAAGAAAATTTCAAAGTTTGGTCTGGAGGAAAAAAACAAGCAAAAGTATTATATATAAGGATATGCTAAATAAATAAATCTCAAATTTGACAGATAAGAAATAAATGTTTCATTTTTGATATATTTGGGCACATAGTGACCAGTGGCTAACGAATACTGACATAAATGGAATACGTGGCCACTAAAACAAAGTCAATTTGCTATATCGGGATAAGAAATAAATGTTTCATTTTTGATATATTTGGGCACATAGTGACCAGTGGCTAACGAGTACTGACATAAATGGAATACGTGGCCACTAAAACAAAGTCAATTTTCTATATCGTCGATTTTATGACATTGCTGGTGGGGTAAACCAATTAGCGGGAGGGCTTAACTTGTTAATATTGAGCAGACTATCCAGTATATATTTAGATCGTTGGAGCTTTTAGCCACGAGCGAAATTTTTTGTTGAACCCCTGAAGTCGTCAGTTTTGAAAAATAAATAAATTCATAAAAATATCATACTTTACAAAACTTTTTATAACAACAATATTTTACAAAATTTATTTTTCTGTATACAATGTTGTATTCTCCTTGTTACTATTTATTGCAATGTTGCATGAATCTTTGCCCTCAGGCCGGGCCGCTCAGTCTGCTCACCATTTAAATTATGAGTAAAAAATAATTATGCCTTATTACAATAATAATAATAACACACAAAATTCGCCAGCGCCCCTTTGGCTCTCCTTAAATATGGGTGCGTTCCTGTTCAACCCCTGAAGTCGTCAGTTTTGAAAAATAAATAAATTCATAAAAATATCATACTTTACAAAACTTTTTATAACAACAATATTTTACAAAATTTATTTTTCTGTATACAATGTTGTATTCTCCTTGTTACTATTTATTGCAATGTTGCATGAATCTTTGCCCTCAGGCCGGGCCGCTCAGTCTGCTCACCATTTAAATTATGAGTAAAAAATAATTATGCCTTATTACAATAATAATAATAACACACAAAATTCGCCAGCGCCCCTTTGGCTCTCCTTAAATATCGGCACCCTGAGTGGACGGTCCGCTCGATCGTATGCTGAAACTAGATAGTCAAGTGACGGAATATGTTATGTTTCGGGAAAACAAAGCCCTTTATAAATTTACGCAATATAAAACACAGTTTATATGAAATAATTCCGTTTCTATATATACAGGGTGATTCAAAAAGATTGTAATAAGACTTGTAAAGATAAAATCTGGAGTAAAAAAGTCTAGTCGCGTTTTTTGATTTGAGGCTCCGTTTAGAACAGGGGGTTCCCAAAGTTTTTCCTAGGTAGGCCAAATTGTAAATTCCAAAATATTTGGCGGGCTAAAAAAAGTGTTATGGAAAAATATATTCAAACCGATAAAAAATCAGACACAAGGGAAAGATTTATATTAATTTTATAGCATAATCATTATTTATGACAACAATTATTTTTTATTATAAAGTGTTCAAAATAACACATTTCGAAAATAATTAAACAAAAATAACTAAATAATTTCAAATAAAAAAGAAAAAAAATAATAAATTCATCAATCTAAAATGTGTAACTTGTGCTTTTTTTTTTTTAATAATAATATCGAGTCTTGGTTCTAAGTCGGTTAAATGTATCCTTAATACCGCTTGTAAAAGTTCATTAGTTAATTTTGATCTCAATTTGGACTTATTAATACTCATGATTGAGAAAGTATTTTCGCATATATAAGTGCTTCCAAATAATGAAAACATAATATTTGGAAGCACTTATACATGTATTTTTTTAACTGAATAATTTTTAATTATATGATAAAATTAATTTATTTTTGTAAAAATGTAAATTATCTCTATGAATTCAAGATCGCGGATGATCTGACATCGCGGGCCGCATTTCTAGGTTTGAGGGCCGCACTTTGGGAACCCCTGGTTTAGAAGATATAACATGCAAAGTTTTGTGACGTCATTTCCGGTTCAGTCAAATTATTTTTAAAATATGTTTATTTGCATTTTTAAAAATCTATAAATTTTTATTACTTAAAAAACTATTCTAAAAAATTTAGAGCATTGAGAACAGATTGTTTATTAAATTAACTACCGATTATTTAAATGAAGTGTAATTGTTTTACAAACACAGCATTCATTTTCGAACATCAGTTTATTTTTGATGTTGTGATTTTATTGTTGTTTATATGTATATTACTATAATGTGATAATGCTACATTATTGCGCGATAGCTCCTGTAAATGATCGTGCAAAATAGAGAACTTTTTGTGTGAATTTCAATGTAGTGTGTCCTAGAAAATTCCCAGTTATTTATTCCAGTTGAATTCACATACAGTCAAACAAAATCATTCTAGATTATTTCATTGAATTTTCTTCTATCATCAAATTAACATATGCTTCACTTTCTGACTACTAACTTAATATAACTGCTAGCAAAGGATAAAACTATCTCTACCTTACTTTCTGTTAGCAGTTCAAGAATAATCATCAATATGATACTGTATCTATAATGGGATGGTAACTAAAGCTAAAGATATCATCATGATGCAACAAAACAAAGCAGTGATATCAAATCATTTTGTTTTGCTAATGTTCCTTTGTCTTTTGATCATGCTGTATCCTACAGGTGTTCTGCTTATATGGTCATAGTTTAATTTATCTTTTATTTTGTGATTTTTGTGGGGAAAACAATTCTATAACTATATTATAATGCAGTACTTAATTTTTTGCAATTTCTCTCAATGATGATAATTTTCAAAATTTTTCCAAAATCAGTATCAATGTAGAGTTTTGCAATCTATAAATGTTAAACACTTATTTCTGAGAAAACATAAATGATGACTGCTGGTTCAAACAAAATCTCATAATAAATCAAAGGCAAGGTATATTCATTATAAACAAAAACATGAATATCCAAATTTTATTAAAATTATTATATACTTCTGTTTGGTGTAGATGTGTAATCCAAGTCATGTATGTATTGAAAGATCAAATAAAGATTAACTTATGATACAAATTTTCAATTAATAGATCCAGGTGACTAACTTAATGCTTTTTGTATATATAATATAGTATCTTTTACCATTTCAATATTAATGTGAAAAAGTATTTTTATAAATGGGTAGTGTTTCAATTATTATTTACTAGCCAAATGACCTTTAGTTAATATTTTTGGAATTAAACAGAATTTAATGATTATAATTTTATAATTTAGAACTGTGTCATCATCTGCTGGATTATTAACTAAATCAAAACTAAGGTGGCACCATTTGTTAATTACTAGTTAAACTTTAATTTTAAATGATATTCCCAAAATAAAGTTTGTCTTGACCCAGAATCAAATTGGAGTCTTTGGGATAGCATCACAACTCTAATCAATTAGACTATCACAAAAACTGGCAGATTTCCATTTTGGGAAGTTAATACAGCATTTAATTTCAATCATGTACCAGAACAGCTAACACTAACAATTTTTATTTTGAGATCATCATCCAAAATTAAAATTCAATTAATTAATTAATAGATGGTGCCATCTTAGTCCAAATTTAATTTATTATTAATCTAACAAATAGTGGCACTATAAAATTATAATAATTGAATTCCATTTAATTCCAAAAATATTCACTAGGATTCATTTGGCTAGTAAATAATATTTGGTTATATTTCTCTAATTGGTTTACATTGTGTTCCAACTTAGAAACTGCATAATGATTTTTACTTAAGTAAAAATTCTAATATACACAGTTTTAGAAAAATTATGTTTTCCAGATAAATGTACTCTTTTAGTTACAAACATTCTAGTTATAAACATGAAAATTCATTTTCAAATTTCATGAAATTTCAAAAAACTCAACAATTTTAAGTAATTTGATAGCAAAATGTTCTAGCAACCAATATTATGTAAAATTACACAATTAGTTAACATATTATAGAAGTATTTCAAGAAGATGGAATTATATAAAAAAAATTATTCACTTTATATTTGGAACTATTCATTAAAATCCATGAATTAAGAAATTTTTAATTGGTTCAATTGTGAAATATATTACAATATACAGTATATAAAGTTATTTCAATACTTTTGAAGTCAAAGTATCAGCAGTATTTGAGTTACACACAATCTGATTTACAAACAAGTATGTTCATAAGTAGAGGAGCACTTGTATTTTGAATTTATGGACAATGTTCAATGTTTCAATATATATCAACAAAACAGCATCAGTATAATAAAATTATTAAAGATTTTTATTATTTTTATTTAAACCATTCTGGATTTATGACAACAAGAATGGAATAATGCTACAACTGATAAGACTGATTTGCTTTATCTTAGCCAATAAAAATTTTACTCCTAATTTTTATTTGTCATAAATTATCACTGGTCATGGAAATATGAATTTATATCTTTATAGGTTTAAATTAAGAGAGTGTGACAGTTATAACTGTTCCAAAGGTTCTTCTCAAGATATAAAACATTTAATTTTTGATTGTTTGAACTTTATGCTTCAGAGGAAAAGCAGGCTATGTTGAATGGATACAACTGGCTATGTGATCTACAATACTTTTTAATAACCAAATAATGTATAAGCACTTAATAAAGCATTAAGTTCAAATTGTTAAAAGAAAAATTTTTTGTTTTTCCCCTCTCTCCAGGTAAATTTAGTATTATCAGGGTTTCATGATGGAAATTATATTAATGTCAATTGTCAAGTTTTCCTTCTTGGAAGAGTTTATTTTATTTTTTTTCGTTACTGTCTTTATAAACACTTTTTTTCATTCCTTTCCCCTAGTGGCCTGCTATATTTTCTTAACATTCTTATATCCTTCTTACTTCATCCTTCTTGAAGCTAAACCATAGAGTACATTTCTTTTGTATTCTCTTTTGTAAATAAAATAAACAAACATTTTTATTCAAAATACATTTATTATTCAAATATGATACATTTGTAAAATACAGCTGGACATTGTTTTCATATATCTCTCCCAGACTGGTATTAAATGTGATTCACTAAAATTAAATATTTATAGTATTTAAAAAAATATTTATCTATAAATTTATAAAAATCATTAATTTACCTTTGAAATATATTCAACGTTATGGCCATTTCTGTATAAACATCTAAAAAATATTTTAATTCTTGTGGTGTCCATCTTCCATGACGACAAGGTTCTATAAACTAAAAATAAAAATTCTTACAAATGTTTATAATATTTCATTTTGATTTGTATGTTGTGATTCAAATTCAAGCACAGTTAATGTCAAAATTCATATATTATAACCTTTTCTTAAATTATTTTTGATTAATATTTATTAAATTTAATTACTATTAAAATATTTACTTTGTTGTTATACAGATTCAATTAGTTATTCTACAAAAAAATTATATCATAAAAATAATATAAAATACAATTGAAATCATAATCAATGTAGAAAAAGCCAGATACAGAAGATCAAAGATTGGATTATTTGGCAATCCAACCCCTGGGCCTATTTCATCTCCATTAGAAAAGACTGTAAAGTTTAAACACCCATCATTTTAAATCATTAAAGCTATGAGAATTAATTAACATTATTTCAGGATTAATATTAATAAACTGAAAAATCTATTAATTTTATAAAAATCAAATAATTAGAAAGTTTAAAGAAAAACCTCAAAAATTTAATAATGTAAATAATAGACTAATAATTTTGATATCAATTATTCATTCTTTAAAGCAATAATATATTCTAATTGAAACTAACTAGGGAAATATCTATAAACCAAATATTCCAAGCCAAATTAATCCCTAACATAATAATTTAAATATAACTGTGATTTTTAATGATTACTTTTAAATCAAGGCTGTGTGTCATTATCTAATAATTAATAATTAGATTAGACTTTTAAAATTAATTTTCCTGAAATGAAATAAAATAATAAACAGGTTTAAAACAATGATGTAAAAAATTAAAATTCTTACCTTTTCTACAATATCAACAAATAAGTCTCGAACTTCTTTACTATGATTTAATCCATATGCTATATTTACAAGTGTTCTTGATAATGTCTATCATAAAAAGTTTATAAAATAATCACTATTTTGATTTTATCCATTAAAAAAACATATATAAACCAAAATTAATAAGTATAATAACTAAACAGAATAATATAAATAATTTATTAAAGTACAAATTATGAGTATATTCTTACTCCAGTTTATGAGAACAATTCCTGAAAAATGCTCATAAATTGAGTGATAAAAATTACTTAAATTATAAACACTTTTAAATTTAGAACTGTTAATGTTAAACAGAATTATATAATGTCTCTGATGTCATAAGCATGCTTTATATATTCCTCCATCAGCAGAATGTGCTTTGTTTAACTTTGAAATTTTTTGCTTCATAGGTTTTTCTTGTAAATGCTGGATAATGGCTCATAAATAAAAATTTCAATATAAATTACATTTTCTCATAAAAGTGGAATCTTATATATCAGAATCTATAAGGAAAACCCATATTTATACTTCATTATGGCTCATTATTAATTTATGCAATATCTAGTATGGGTATAAATTCTCATACACAAGTTTTGTCATATAACTTAAATTAAAGAATTTATTTTAAAATAAATTCCTTAAGATATTAAAGAGACATATATAAATTAAAAATATTAGATTGCTCACTCAAATAGGTGCCTCCTCTTGTTTTGATGCAGTTGCACAATCTCTTTTGGCCATTTGTCTATTGCTTTATGCAAACTTTCCAAAGGATATTTCTTCTATTTCTGAAAAAGAGCTTTCTTCATATCATTGACATTATTGTAGGGTCTTGTCCACTCCTTTAGCTCTAATTTTGATTATATGCTGTAATCTAGTGAATTCAGATCTGGAAATGCAGTGGGCCATTCTCCAATGGAGATGAAATTGGGAATATGCTGAGTTAGCCATTTCTGAGTAACTTTGGCCTTATTGATAGAGCAGAGTCTTATCGAAAGGACCAGTTGATATGGCTGAAAAGACTAGTGTTCAATGGCTTTAACAGTAGATCTAAAATTTTTCCATATAATTCTGTGTTTTCACTCTATCTCCCTGCAGCAGAAAGTACAACTTCTTCTGTCCATTCTATCTGATTCTATATCACACCATTATTGAAGCTGGCTTCTAGTCCTGGTATTTTTTTCCAAACCTTTGGGGATATCTTCTCTTAACTTAGCATAAATGCAGCCATTTTGTTTATTAAACTTTTGCTCAACAGTAACTCACATGAAATAAATAATTTTGTATAAAATTTCATTAATATTCTCATACATATATGTCAGTGATTCTCAATGTTTTTGTCCTGATACCCCCTTGGCTTTTAGTAAAAGGGGGTATCAGGATTATCTGGTACCCCATGTACATGCACAGGAGGTGCAGATGCTGCGGAGGCAAGTCTCAAGGGGCACCGATCTGGCAATTTCACTAGTTATCTTGAATATTAACCAGGCATTTTGAGTTATTGGACCCTTCAGTGTGAAAAAAGTCTATGCAATCTCACTGGAATAGCCTGGAAATGTTGATAACAATTATTTTTGGAATTTTAATAATAATAGCATAATATACTTCTGAAATGTTATCTTGCACCTCTGGTTGGGAACCACTGATATATGTGAAAGCCAGCAAACCCTGATGTTTTGTAGAACATTAATTAATTTGTAAAATTTAAATTTTCAAATTAGACATAAAAATTTTGTTTAAAAGAAATAATTAATTAATAAAGATAACAGTAATCATAACAAACAAGAAACTTTGAACAAATTTGTTAGTTTCTTGTTCCACTGTAAGAAACTTTCTTGTCATAGAAATGAAATAAAATAATGAGTTTCGGGTGAGGGAGAATTCAACAAAGAGAGAAGTGGTAAATAATTTGGAAGTATGGCAAGAAAGAACCATGTAAGCACAATGATAGAAAAACAAAACTTGTCCCGTTGAGGGACAGCCAATGGAGACAGAGATGATGGACACTGATGGAAAAGGCGAATTTGACATTGATGATGACGCTGATCAATGGCAATGACAAACGATGGACGATGGTCACTTTTGTGAATTGCTTCAAATGGACTAGTGAACTTTTGGACATTTAGTGTTAAGTGCCTAAATAGGATTTATGGCAAGATGAATTAGTAATATGTACGTCTCTCCCGAATATGTGCGTGGAGTTGTTGAACTCTCAAAGAAAATGTATTAGTTATTAGTTTAAGAATAATTACATCATATATATATATATTATATTATTGTATTGCTTCAGTTTATATCACGCTTTGTTGTAAATTGCCTTATATTATGTTTTGCTTCAATAAATAATTTGTTTTTGTTAAACTTTAATTATTAATAGTTGAATCAATCCTTCATTCCCAGATCCCTGTGCCACTTATCCATGCAGCCTTATCCAAAATTGTTATATTTTATTAATTTAAGTCACATTGGCCATACCTGCTACCAAACATTTACACTGATAATCCCCTTTTTCTAGAAATAAATTTCTCTTAGGAATTTATTTCTTTACAAATTTGTTTTCTCTTATTTCAATTTTCTACCATTACATAATAACTGGTTATATGAATTAATTGGTTACATAATTTTTATAAATTGAAAGAATAACAATAAAATGCCAATTATTTTTATAATTCGCAACAATGTGTCAAACAATGCATAAACTAAATTTTAAACGATACAAAATAATTTTCTGAATACATAGAATAATTTCAATGAATTTCAAATACAAAGCAATTTTGATAACAACAAATGTCGGTAATAATATATAAGATCATCAAATACCATCATGACATCCAGTTACATGTCTCCATGGGTATTGCGGGAGTTCTCTCTCTTTACAAATTTTACTTATATCTATCTATACCAATATTAAACTTATTACTATTTCTATAACTATAATTAAGTTATAATTTCTATATTCTTAAACTATTCCTTATTTTCTAAAATATTCATTATATATAATATTCATTTTTCACTTAATATATTCCATGTACTTCATTAAAATTTCTTAAAGTCTTTTTTTGTAATCTTCTTCTTTTCTTCTTGTTTTTCTCAATTTTTTTTTTTTTTTTTTTTTTTTTTTTTTTAATGATACGGCGACCACCGAGATCTACACTCTTTCCCTACACGACGCTCTTCCGATCTTTTTCATTTATCCTCTAACTAATATTTCCAATTCTATTTCTTCTATGTTCCTTAATTTCTTCTTATTTTTTATCCATTTTTCACAACATTTAAAAATTTCTTTCAACAAAGAATCCTGCCTTGAAGCATGAAGAGTCTGTTGATTCAAATCTTTAATCCTCAAAAGGAAGCAGATAATTGCATATTCTGAGCATTTCATGCTCATGCCACAAATACTGAATTTTACATTTTATTGTCCTCTAATTCTTTTCTATTTATTCTATTTCTATTCTATATATTTGTCCACATTCAATTATTTCTTTAATTATTCATTGTATATGTTTCATAATTTTTATCATCTTCATTAAGATCTTCATATGATGTAATTATTCTTAAACTAATAACTAATATATCTTCTTTGAGAGAAAGAGAGCTCCATACTCATGCACATACCTAGGAGAGGGACTCCAGTATATTCATCTTGCTATAAATCCTATTTAGGAAGGAATCCTATTTACCAATATAAATAAAAGTATTTCACTGATTTTTTGAAAATATCTCAGATAAGTATTATCCAATCTAAATGAAACATATACATAGTACTGGAGCTCTCTAGAGGATAACTGTATTGAAAATGATCACTATTCAATCATATTGGGCAGGACTTTTGTTTATCAGAATGATATATTATGTAAATATTATCCAATTTAAATGAAATTTGTGTATATTATTAGGATCTGCTAGAGAATCATGTGTGCCAAAAATGATCAAAATTGATTTGTTATTACTATGTAATAACAAATCAATTTTGATTGTTTTGAGTGCACACACTCTTTTAGTGGATCTAGCAGATCCCAATAATATACACAAATTTCATTTAAATTGGATAATATTCATATAATATAGCATTCTGATAAACAAATATCCTAGCTAATATGAATGAATAGTGATTATTTTCAATATGACTGATTCTCTAGTGGGTTCCAATATTTTGTACATTTTTCAACAAAAATATGTGAAAAATCAAATAATGGAAAGGGTCAAGTAATCAATTCATCAATCGACTAACTTGTTTACTACAAATTATTAAGTAAATTCAAATTCTTACTTTAAAAGTATTTTCCAAATCACTATATGTTCTTTCTGTTATCTTTGCTTTTAAAACTGAAAGAACTACATGTTTATGGCTATCAAGATTATCTCTTTCCAGTAATAATTTCATTTCCCTTAATTCTTGTAAAAATTCTCTATCCATTTCCATAGCAGTTTCTTCATATTTACAATCTATACAAATAAAAATGTTTTAATTATTTGTTTTTAATAAATCAATTTAATTAGATTCTCAAAACAATTACCTAATTTTTCACAAGACCAATTGGACATCATCTGATTTGCACAATGTAGAAAATCAGTGAATGTCAAATACTGTAATTTCCTTTTCCCTGTTTCAAATCTATTGTTTGTGAGGTACACAACAGCAGCATATTTTCTGTTTTAAATACAGTACACCACTTTTACAAAAAGTGTCTATAAGATTCACAAGCAGAGACAGCTTATTCTTATCTTACATTATAAATTATTAATGAAATAAAATAGTAATAACAAAATAATAATAACCTTAATAAAACTGCACATTTTACACAAATAGTAGTATGTGAATAAGTGATATATTTCCCATATGCAAATAAATGTTTTTTATAACCATAAATGTCTTCATAAATTGAATAATAAAAAAATAAAACATTAATCTTTTATATAAAATATAATCCATTCATTCAACTAAATAATAATGAAACTAATAAAAAAAGTGCTTCTTTACAAATAAATAAAATATCATGATGAAATTATTATCCATCATAAAATAAAAAAAGAAAATTAATATAAATATATATATACTGTATAAATATGCACAATATATACTGAATATCATAATGTGTAATGATTTTTAATTTGGAATATATTAATTAAAAATCTTACAGTAAATTTTTATAAATCAGTCTGATTTTTTTTATAAGAATGCTTATATACCTATATCTATTTAAACCTTATCTTTCTGTTATTTTTCATTGGGATTAGAAATTTTTCTATGATATAATTAAAACTGTTTATGAATTTTTTGAAAGATTTTCAAATTATTTAATAATGATATGCCACATAGGGTGCACTATATATTTTTTCAATATTTTAAAATGAAAACATTGTTTGAATTTTGAGTTTGATTTCTAGGAAAATGAATTCTGAAAACAAAACATTAATGCATATAATAAAATTAAAATAGACTATGAAAATATGAGAATGTTTTGATATAAATATAGTCTTATATCAATTCAAATTCAACAATGCAACTGAAAATGATTAGAATAATAATGTCTAAAATATACAATATCAGGATCCATTAGAATAGATATAATATATTTAATATTTAGAAAATTCTATATTATTAATTTTATTTTATTTATTAGTTTTTTTTTCAATTAAGGACAAAATTTCTATAAAGGCAATCTCCAATTTACATAAATAGATTATTCTGGAAACATTACACAAGTCAAAAAATACATATGTTGGAACATACTCTATACAATATATGTCTTTGTGTACCCAAGACACAGAATTTGATAGTATTCTATACTGTGTCACAAAGATTTAACATTAATATTAAAAAATAAGCACATAACTTGCATGATAAAGCAGTTGCTTACTATATCAGAGAATCTAGATTCAATTCAGAGTCCCACATTTAAATTTTTAGGAGAGATGCAGGTCTAGGCCCAGTTCATTAATTAAAACTAACTCAAGTCATAAAATATCATATATATTACATGTACAGTCTGGTCCATAAAATTTTGCCTGCAGGTCAAAGTTGTTCGGCTTCCTTACACTACTTCAATCCAATGCAATTACTTTTTCCAGGCGTCTATTCGAACACGCTTAGTGTGGGACGATTCCATTAAGGTTTTACCTTATCGTTGGAGATAGATAAGTTTTACGTCACGTGCTCAAATATGTTGACAGTAAAATAATTTCTGGCTGTTCTGTAGAGAAATTTTGTGTTATTAATAATAAACTAATCTATTTTGTTATTAATGTAACACAAATGGTGCACAGTTTCGATATAATTATATGCGTAATCAAGAGATAAGTTACTGCACTGCTGCCTATGGTATAATGGGTGCCTAAGGCT